>QRFJ01000997.1:0-115346 GCA_006176705.1 Cocos nucifera
GAGAGAGATTCATATCCAAATGCTGCCACCATGACACTGCCAGAATTGCTCCATTCAGAAAAGAGAAGACTTGGCTATCATAACTTCCACCATCCGCACATATCTTCAATACAGGGACCTCCGTACCAAACTTTTCCAGCAATGCCTAAGGTTAATGGCTCCAAGCATTTGAAGCCTAGCACCCTGGATTAGCTTGACATACCAAATCCATCAATGATGATGCTTTGCATCACATTTCCTTTTTCCTCTGTTGGCCGTTGACCCTATTTGATAACTTTAAGACGGTGCTTGTTCTTGTTCTAGCAAACTTGAGAATTTCTGCAGTCTATCTCAAATGACGATTCAGCGGTTATCATTCAAATGTGATTTGCATGATCATCTTGTTTCAGTCTTCTTCAATCACCCTTGGTGATTAAATGACTTTAATTCGATGTTGAAAATCATATAAATATGCTAAAAAAAAAAAAAGGATCATATAAAAATATTCAGTAATCATTCCAGTGCTACTACTTATTCCCTAAGATTATGCTATTAAGGTTTAATAGAATTGTTACTTTTCCTTCTTCCATCTTTGTAACTGTGTTCCAATGACATCTGTTCTGGTCTCTTAATATTTTGTCAAAAATATGGGTTCCTCCTCAGTGTAATAATTTTCCCTTAACATTATGCATCTCCACTTTGTAGCCATGTTGATTTTTATCCAGTCACAGAGCGCTAAAATAAATGTCAAATTTGTTTAGGATTCAGAGTATCTCTTCGAAATGCTTATTTTAGTAATTGCCACTGACATTGCAAATTTGAGATTTTTAAATAATCATGTTCGCTACCAATGAGTCATGAAAAATTATCGCCAGTTTGAATAGTGAGCGCACACTAAAGTTTGTGATTTCTAGAAAGCACTAAATGATAGTAGGATCTGAGATAATATGATGGTAATGTGTGAGCAGAGATCTATCATCATCTCCTCTGCTTATGTTAACTGTTTCTAGCCAGATAAAATAAAACTTGTGTGTCAATTTTAATTTTTTTTCAGCCAACTGGCGCATCATATAAGTTACCAGTAAATAACTCAGGCAAGGGATGAAAATTAGTCTCCAGTTCAGTCTAAAAGATAAACACATGTTCAGATTAGGGTATTAAAGATAATAACATGATATTAAAGGATAAGGACTTCCACAATACAACTTTATGAATTTTATCTATCCATGACCAAACATCATCTTTGCTATTTCCGCTGTCATTGTGCCCACCATTGAACATAGTTTTTTCTTGCAGATTGAAACTTGTGACCTTGCATCATATGTCTTTGATCACCCGCCTAGAAGGATAATTTCAAGACCAAAAGCAACATTATTTTCCCCTGAAGATGCATATTTTTTCCCACCATAAATCCTTAACTCATTAGTATCCATACACCTGATAGATCATCAAACAGCATCCTTCTTGGAGAACATCCAGAAGTTCAAACCAATTACTGGGTTTGTCATTACTAGTCTTTTGCAGTGAGTTATCAATTTCTCTCCAAATTGGCATTGAGTTTTGAAAAATGATTAAATATATCATAAGCAATTTATTTGGTACATGTTTATTTTCCTTTCTGTTTACCTTCCTTTTCTTGATTAGAATCTCTTCTTCTTCCTTTGTGCCTCAGTGCAGCATCTTTAGAAGCCTAAGCTTCTTTGGAGTGGTTGGGAAACAAAGATCAAAAGGAGTGAGATTGATGAGAGAAAGGAAATAGAGTGAGGAGAGAGGGTGACAATTAGGTTGGAGAGGTTGGTTGTTATTTTAGAGAGAGAGAGAGAGGGGCGGCGAGAGGAGAGTGCATTGTTGAAGGTGGAGACCTCTCATCTTGTCTTTTAACACCGGTTCAGTGAGGTGCAAATTTGCCATTAAATGCATATGAATGGTACCATGATCTGGCTACCAATTTATTTGGCTGATTTGGAAGTAAGGAAAAGAAAGGGTTGTTGTTTTAAGAAGCCTGACATCTAGGTGATTGTGTAAAATTATCTAATATTTGTCAATGAAGTTCTTATAATTATCAGATACTTATGTTGTGATGGCCTGGTCCAATTGGACCAGCCCATTAGAACTCGCCCACGTTCCACCCAAAACAAAAAAAAAGAGAGAGGAATGAAGACCTCCTGATGGGAGTCTTCTTCCCCATTAAATCCAACTGGAACCAGACTCCTAGGCCTGCCAAAACCCTAGGAAGCCTCCTTTAAATCCCCTCCTCCTCCAAAGATTTCACGAGAACACTGGCCCCTCTCTTCTTTCTTCCTCGTTTTTGCCGATTTCTTTGACGTGTGCTCATCGGAAATTGAAACAAGGCACCATCGGAGCCCGAGGTAAGCCCTGGCCCCTCTTTCCTCTCTTGCTTCCTTTCTTCTCATGCCCTTGCGCATGGCAGCTTGCTGTTGGTTTCACAAAAATCAACCGCGGAAGACCTCCGCCCACTTACTTTGTTTTATGGTCCCCTTTTTCTACTTTTCCAACTACCGAGCGTCGCCATCCCTTGAAAGCTGGATCCCAGTAAGTACCTTAGCCTCCCTACGACCTATTCCAGTAAGATCATGGCTGTCGGTGAGCGACCAACGGTCGAAAATCCAAGAAAGGGGCTCGGATCTCCTATTTTACAAATCTTTTCCATGATTTTCTTGTTGATCGATCACTGCCGCTAGCCATCTACCACCCCTGCCAGCCGTTGGCCGTCTGCTGCAGTAGCCCACCGCCAGTCTTCCAGCCACCACGGACCACCATCCCTATTCAGCCAAGAAGGAAGAAGAAAAAAGAAAAGAAAAGGAAAGAAAAAGGAATAAAAAAGAGAGAGGAGATTTTCTTTTATGTCCTCTCTCTTTTGTCTCTCTCCTCTCTTAGGATTTTCTCTCTCTATCTTCTCTCTTTCTCTCTCTACCTAATCCATGGACCAGTGTTATTGTCGTGCTCCCATACCATGAACCCAAGAAATTCTTTTAGGAAAGAAAAGGCCCAGAATCGCTTCGATATCCATGCAGTATGTGGATCTCAGTCCGACTCTTGTCAGATATTCATAGAATCTAATCACCGTTAACTCCTATTAAGTCACCCCGACATGACTCCTGATGATCTTGATCATGATTCTTTTAAAAGATATAAAGATTCTCTCTCCACTATCTCTACTTTCTTTTCTCCTCACCTACTTTCTCACTCTAGGAAGATCTTAGGATTCCAGTATCGAGCCATGTCTTTCTCTTTTAAGGACCATGTTGACTCCAACAAGATAACTCGAAGCTGCTTTGATATCCATGCATACATCCGATCATATCGAGTATTTGTAAAATCCACTATTGATGAACCCTATTGATCAATCTTGGTCTTGATTCAATTGTGCTTTACGATTTCTTGATCAAAGTCGCTTAAGAGATCTAACTCTCGGCTAGGAAGTTCTGAATTGCCTTGGTGCCCAAGCAGACCCAACCACCCAGTCAACAGTTCTCTTTCCTTATGATTTAATTCTATTAAATTCATCGAATAGAAATTAATCATGTTTTTGATATTTTAAATAGGATTACTTGATTCATCTAACAAAGTCTAAAGATTTAGGAAGATCGAGGTAAGTAGATCTTACGCTCTTTTTTTTTTTCAAATTATCATGTTTTTCATGCAAATGAACTGTTGTTAATAAAATCATGATTTTCATAAAATAAGGATTAGCATATGAGATATAAAAAAGTATATTTTATTATAACAAATGATTCCATGAATATATTTTATCAAAATGATATGTTTATGAAGCGTGAATTTTATTATTTTCCATCTATGTATATGTATTTTTTAAGAAAAAGATACATAGATTTTAAAGGTTTTCGATAGCTATGAACGAATCTCTAAAATTGCAAAGGTCAACAACCGGAGCTAGCATCCACAAGAAATATGGCCCTACCGATGGGTATAAAGTTGGCATATGAAATAAGAACTCTATCGATTAAGAAACATGGTCTTATCATGGGTATAAAGTGACCATAGCACGAATATTTGTGGCAATATTTTGAAACATAATATGAACATATGATAGGAATAATTTATGAATCATGTTTATGAAATATTCATGATTTATGCATGCATAACTGATTTATGACTTATTTTATTATATGCTCTATGAAATGCTTTGTTTTAGTAATATTCATTATTTTCTAAATGTTGCATTATCATGGAAAGACTTATGCTTGATCCGATAAGGAAGCGTAAGTTTTACTTACTGAGTTAGTGTAGCTTATATCTCTTTATTTTTCTTTTTTTTATAAAAGAATAAAGTTAGGAACGATGGATGATCCAGGCTTGGGGATCCATGCTAGCAAGCTTGGAAATTATTGGATGACTATGGAGCTGTAGTCAGCTATTTGTGAATTTTGAGACATGGTTTGATATTTGGTTTTGGATTTAGATGTTCTGAACCAATCTTGGTTTAATTATTTGATAAGTGATTGAAGTTGAACCTCTTATTATTTTTATTTATGATGGATTTTAGCAGATTATGATCGATTGGCTTTGTGTTATCGAGGGCAGCATCCCTCGATAGCATGGCCGTGTCATATCCTAGATTTGGGGCTTAACATGTGTAATGCCAAATAATTCTTACTTGATTTCCTATCTTAGTATGATGGATTTTAGCTAATTATGATCGATTGGCTTCGTGTTATTGAGGGCAGCATCCCTCGATAGCATGGCCGTGTCATATCCTGGATTTGGAGCATGACATATGTAATGCCAAATAATTCTTACTTGATTTCCTATCTTAGTCGGCTAAGTAGATTTCTTAGCATGTTATCTAGCTATTTTCAGTTCCATCACTTCATGCTCCTACATTATACTCATAAGCAGACAGTACTTGCTGATATCTAGAGCTTGAGCTTGGGTTCAGCTCAACCCACACTTGACCAACACAACCCACTTAATTGGATTTGTTGATGTTTTAAATAGTTTGGTCAGGACTCTGAAAACTTTCTAACCTAGTCGTAGCTTGGGTTGTGTTGGGCTTGATCTCATCCCAAATGGATGCCAACCCAATCTGAATCCTCTCCAAATAATAAAAAATATTGTGCATGTATCTTCATGTATGCTTATGTATACTTATATATTTGAGCCTTTCAGACTTAATGAATTGCTCATTTGCCACCATCTCTGCGATGAAAATTTATGGACTCTTGAGGGTGCCATCTAGTGTAGTTAGTAAAGTCACTGGGGATTTGACTAATGATCTGGGTTCAGGTCCTATCCTCCCCTAATTTTTGGCTAGGTTTCCTCCCATCTTAGTTAAAATAATATTGATGATGATGATGATGGATTGTTGATGACCTCACCGATCTATTTGGACAGGGTAGATCTTTGTTTGGTCTACAGGCCAGCCTAACCTGCCCAAGTTGTAGTCCTACCAATATCTCATTTACTATCATTTTATGAATAGTTGGCTTGTCGCGGTAATTGCAACAATTTTTTTTTCACTGTTTAAAACCCATCATTGGTTTCATGTCTTTTATTTCGTCCTTTAACTTTCAGAATGGATATATATGATTAGGATATGCAGGAGAGACTTAGCGGAAGCATCCCTCAATAGGCCTTTAGATACTAATAGCGGTTTCTTCCCAAAAATGATACTTTAATATCAATCTCCTGCAATAATCTGCATACAAAATGCAGTGCAGCAAATCCAGGGCCAAATGAGAGCAGGATTTCAGGCTGACAGTAGTATAAATGTCCATGCTATAGTTATGCTCTTTCATATCTGAACTTCACAGCTTGCATATATAATTTAATTGAAAGAACCATGTTATAATTCATATTAGAGTTAAACTTTACCAAATTTATTAAGGTGAATTATAAAAAGCTCATCTTTCCTCTTGATTTATTTTTCCAGGTCTTGTTTATTCATCAGTTTAGCACGCAGATGGTTCTTGACTCGGCTATTTTAATATCGTCTAGTTATTTCATCAGCACTGTGAGCATGATCTATGCTCAATATCTGACTCAGGGCATTTCAGAACCAACCATCAATTTGGAATATGCAGGGGTGGTTCTTTTTCTGGTAGGCATCATGGGTAACTTCTACCACCACTTCCTCCTCTCGAAGCTTAGGGTGAAGGGTGACAAGGGATACAAAATACCAAAGGGAGGTCTCTTTAATTTGGTGATCTGCCCACATTATCTCTTTGAAATCATAGATTTCATGGGAGTTTCTTTGATCTCTCCAACTGTGTTTTCGTGGTCTTTCACCTTGGGCACTTTCTTTTATCTGATGGGTAGGAGTTATGCAACTAGAAAGTGGTACCTCGCCAAGTTCCCAAATTTCCCTAAAAATGTCCAGTCATTGATACCCTATATTTTCTAAGAAACTTAAGTTTGTGATTTCTAATGAATAGAAATCACAAAGAATGATTGGCAATAATTATCTATCTTCGTGCTGTTGTAACAAATAGACTTCCGATTTGAGGAAAGGCAATCTCGTTATCCAGATGGTTAGATGTGGATTTCATTGTCTAAATCACCGATGGCATGAATTGTAGCCGGAAACTCTATAGCTGAAGGATGTCCAATCTCTGGCTGTGAAGCTTCGTTGTTGTCTACCCCCTTCAGATGTGAAATAGTTTTTTAGCTAAGAACTCCGTATCTGAGAATATGATATTTGTTCTGCAAGTTTGGATTCAGATCTGTCTTGCATCCTTTTTCTTTTGCATTGTTTTTGTTCTATCAATAAAGCAGATTGGTTCTCCTATCCATTTCCTCAGATAATTAAAATAAATGAAAATAAATTTGATGTTGTTGGAAGTTAACTAGCTTTGGATAAGGAGAGATTCCTTCGAGTTTGTAAACTTAGCTTTTACTTTTCTTTTGGTGTTGAAATTGTAGAAGAAATTGTGTAGTTGTGTGTGCGTGCAAGGAAAAGTGGTCGCATGTAAGTTAATATGGTACGTTTACATTTGTTGGATAATGCTACAAAATCAATACTGCTATTTGAGTATCAACTATTTGCATTACTTAAAGGTGATGGCACATTAATTCCGATGTAAACCATAGTAACTCTTGTACTGCAGTTGGAACTCAATGCCACTGGAGTCGGTTCACAACCCTCTTCAGATGTGCCCATGCTAGGTGCTACAGTGATGCTGGTGGAAGCAGGTTTACATGGTGCAAATTTAATCAGTTGACATATTTTGGGAGGAAATAGTTTTATGTTCATTGGATCTCTAAACAGTGCAGCCTAGTTACTGCAATTAGTTTGGGAACCCAAGGGTTGACATTGGTAGTGTTTACATTGGGAATCTCATGGTCAGAAATTCGATCCCCTGTTAGTTTTTGGTGACAAGCCCCAAGCCTATAATTATTCAAGAGATGTCTGTCTGGCCAATTTCCTAACCCATTGAATGGGAAATCTTGACAAGTTTCCTTCCCCATAGAATGCGAAACTATTCAAATTCGACACAGAAGAATGAAGATACCATCTGTTGCTGACCTTGCATTGTTCAATACGTTATTATTTATGGATTGGCCTTCCTTTTCTGGGTGTGCTTTTAGAGATAACCCCTGTGGTATTGCCCTGAATTAATCTTTACTGATTTTGCAATGTTCGCCATTCAAGGATAGCAATGCTTAATCTGTTTTACTTATTTAATCAGTCGTGGGTTGTCTTGAATTATCTGTTCAATAAAATGGTTAGAATCGAGTTTGATTTTTTTTTATTTAATAAATAAATTAGATTTAAATTGATAGTTTTTTTTACTTGAAATATATTGGATCCGATCTATGTCCGATCCAATTTGATTTGATTGTCACCCCACCCTTGAATCATCTTATGGCCAGCGATAGTTTATATCTGCATCTTATTTTACTTGGTGCGCTGCAGGCGATGTAGCCCACGTGCACCGCTCGTGGTGATTAGATCATACGTGAGGTTGGAAGAAATTTTTTTTTTTAGATGTCATGTTTTGGCTTCATGCGTGAGCCGATCATTTTGGACGATGCGTGCATAGTTGCATGGCTTGTGGTGTATAAAAAATTTCTCTATTTTTAAATTATTGCAAGCACGTGCACGATAGCAAAACATTGATGTCCTATATCCATTAAGTTGATGTTCCAAACTCCCGCCAATATACTTCTACCAAACAAATTTCTGTGTTGTGGGAAGTTCTTAGGACTTTTTAGAATTGATAAAGAAGGATTTGTCGTTTAGTTCTTAAACCTATTTGCGATCAAATAATACATTGTTATCAAGGATGATAATGTTTATCGAGTGTAGGTCATTATGTGCCGTATGGGTTGGTTACCTCTTAATTAAAGAGTGTGGAGACATTGGTATGGCATGTAAGTAAGATGTCTGGATACATTTGCACTAAATGTGATCAACTCCGGAGCTTTTCTACTATCAAGATTTGCTCCGATAGAATATGGGTATAAGTATCCCTCCGATCTGAGATCAGCATGGTGACTTTCAAGCAACTCACTATACTTTGGTGTCGGACTATCTGAATTTCTAATTCAATAATAAAAGGTTTCTAGGCATAATCAAGTACTTGAGGAGTCAGTGTATGAATCAAGTGAAGGAAAAAATCTATTTTTCGGATCAGGTTTGTTTAGTTCTGATTTGATGAGGAATATTTCAAAAAAATTTTCGCTTAGATCTAAATTAGATCTCATATTTTTCAAATCTGATTTGATAGATCTAATAAAATAAAATAAAATAAATTAAATCAGATTTAATTTATACCTTATTCTTAGGTAATCTTGTTATCCTATGATGATCCTGCTAATTACCTGAGGTTCTGGATGTAGCCACGCAATCGCCTAGCCTCTATCGGTATCCACTTGGGCAGGATTTGGATATCTCCTTCTTCTCAATTTTTTCTCCAAAGATCAAATCTAGATTTGATCTTGAAGGTCTTCAAAACAACTTTTGAAGATCCGATGTCGTCTCTTGCAGTAGTGCTGTCTTCTTCCTTTCTTGTCATCTTTTTCTTGCCTAGATCGTACCAAACTGATGTCCAAATCCCCTTGGGCGTGGAGAGGAGAGAGAGGATCAGAGGTAGGCATGGAGGAGAGAGGGAGATGGCTATGTGGTGTGGGCAAGGAGAGAACCTTCCTAAACTTAGGTGCAGATAGGGTTTATATAGACCCTACTGTGCCATGTAGTGTCACATCACCCCGGTCAATCATGTCTCTTCATGCAATTAGATCTAAATCTGATTGGTGAGATGATATTACCTGATCCAAACAAATGAGAGTCCCTCTCCAACATCCTTAGGTGGTGCCAAGACTGGTCAAAGCAGAGTCCTTTGGCGCCACCTAGTTTGATTCCAAGAAGCAACCTGGAGTCCCTTCTGTATGGGACTCCATGCGTCCCTATCCTTGAGCGCATGCCTCCTTAGGCGTGCACCCCCTCCTTTCCTCTTTCTAGCAAGGGGACAAGCTCCTATCTGCTCTCCTATGGGTGAATGACACATGGGCAGATGTTTAAGTATCAAAGGTCAACGTTTGACCAAAGTCAAAAGACAAGAATCAGCAGGTGACGGAAATAGCAGATGTTGTCTCAAATTTATCTTATAAATTAAGATAACCTCTTTCTGATCTGGATAAACTCCAGTCAGACCAAGTAAAGGTACTTGAGTGAGCACAAACATATTTGACTTAGTCGAGATAACTTTTAATGATTGTAGAAGAATATTAGGCTCAATCGTGTGCTAGTATGATTTTTTTGAATCTAATTGAATCTAATTCAAATCAATTGAACTGGGTTAGTCCAATTGATGATATCCAAATTCAAATCCTTGTTTGTGTGATCCAGTTAGCTTCAGTTCTATATGGTAATGGGATATGTCGTGATCTCTATCATCGACATCATCGAAATATCTTTCGATGGATCAGAACTTTTTTGATTCAGGCAACTAGAATGATCGATCATTCAAATCATTCTGCTCCTAAATCCATCGGTGACTCCTAGCAGTATGTGGTGGCAACCCATCAAAACTAAAAATGAACTTGTTGGTGCAGTTACATGTGTGATTAAGTTCTTCTATCTTGAGCCTCGATCAGATTAGGTTAAGATGAACTCGTTAAATCCTAATTTTCATCATATGAATTAATCATTTCATTCAAGTCCGATGTGAAAACCTTAATAGAAACTCTTTCTATTATTTCACTTTGCCATAGCCATGGGCTTATGGACTTGATTCTCATGATCATCATAGGGCTACTCCTCATCTACCAAGGTAGATAGATTCTCTCTTAGTATAATCCAATTCCTACAATGAACATGCTATAGCCAATATACACCTCAGGATTCCGAATGGCTAGGAGACCGAGTCATGGTGTAGTCAAACTATAACACCCTCAAGGTGAACTGTCGATGCACCTCAAGTCAAAGAATCAGACACACCACTGCAGCTTTGAGCCAGTCATCAACGAGAAGGTAGACTTCCTTATGACTGCTCAAGGTGGTCATGCTAAATGCCCTCATTCTCTAACGAGTACCTATACTCTCGCTTCGATGTCTCTATATCGTTGACTCAAGACTCATCTACTATAAAGAAGCGATTGTACACCAACCTTTCGGATCAATCACTATCCTCATGATGATCCTACAGTCGGAAGCATTTTATGAGTTAATAACGAAAATTCATATATTAAATTTTCAACTCTTGAAAGTAAGAATTATCATTACCATTAACTCAGGGGATATATCACAGACACTAAATACACATTATGATAGAAAATAATTTATTTTATTATTTATAGTCAAAATTATAATTTTGTCCTTAGAAGTGTACAACAAGTGTCAGTCAATTCTGGCTTCTAGGGCACATATATCTAACAAACTCTCACTTAATCTAAAGCTAATTGGCTACAAATCTAAGTCCCATCTTCTTAAGATGGGCTTCAATCTTCTGCTGGCCCAACGGCTTTATGAGTGGATCCACTGTATTGTCTGTGGAGTTGACTCTCTTGACCTCGACGTAACTCTTCTCGAGGTAATCGTGGATAAGGTGGCATCGCCGCTCGATGTGCTTGAATTTCTGATGAAACCTCGGTTCCTTAGCAAGGGCTATGGCGCCATTGTTGTCGCAGTAAAAAGGAATGGCATCACTCCGATCTCTGCAGCAAATTTTTTGTACCAGAATGCCTTCTTTGCAGCTTCTGACGCAGCGATGTATTCTGCTTCTATGGTGGAATCTGCTATCGCTATCTGCTTGGAATTCTTTCAACTAATAGCACCACGATTATACACAAACAGACTTTTAGATGTTGACTTTTGATCATCTACATCAGACAAAATCCGGGTCTGTATACCCCTGGACTTGAAGTTCTCCATTATTAAAAACCAACAATATATCCTTAGTTCTTCTCAAGTACTTAAGGATACATTTTACAAAAGTCCAGTGTTCTTCACCTAGATTTGACTGATATCTGCTCATGACACTCACAGCATGGGCTATATCAGGTCGTGTACATAGCATGGCATACATGAGGCTCCCTATTGCAGAAGCATAAGGGATCTTGCTCATGCATTCTATTTCCTCAGGTGTGCTAGGGCACATCTTCTTGGAAAGATGAATACCATGTCTGAAGGGTATTAATCCCCTCTTAGAGTTTTCCATACTAAACCTCTTTAGTACTTCCTCTATGTACATCTTCTGTGAAAGTCCTAGCATCCTATTCGGTCTATCTCCTATAGACCTTAATTCCTAGAATAAAGGATGCTTCACCTAGGTCTTTCATGGAGAATTCCTTGAACAACCACATTTTGACTGTGGTCAACATGGGAATATCATTTTCAATAAGGAGGATGTCATCCACGTACAATACGAGGAAGACAACAGCGCTCCCACTGACCTTTTTGAAGAACACATGGTTTTTCCTCATTTTTTATGAAATCCAAACTAATTTTGATCACATCATTGAAATGAGTGTTTCCAGCTCCGAGATGCTTGCTTAAGTCCATATATGGACCTTTGCAGCTTGCAAACCTTGTGATCAGTATCACTGGATGTGAAACCTAGCGGCTGTTCCATATAGATATCTTCCTCAAGATATCCATTTAAGAATGCCGTTTTCACGTTCATTTGCCATATTTCATAATCGAAATAGGCTGCAACAGCAAGCAATGTGCGGATGGATTTTAGCATAGCTACTGGCGAAAAGGTATCCTGATAGTCAATGCCTTCACGTTGACTATAACCTTTTGCCACTAGTCTAGCCTTGAATGTCTCCACATTCCCATCTGCACCAATCTTTCTCTTGAAGATCCATTTACACCCAATAGGTACTATACCTTCTGGTGGATCTACCAAGGTCCAGACTTGGTTTGAGTGCATCGAGTCAATTTCTGACTTCATTGCCTCTAACCATTTCTCGGAGTCGATATCTGATATCGCCTCATTATAGGTTTTGGGATCATCACCATGAGCACCATTACCTATGAGGAACATTTTCTCTACTTCCTCTGAAATAATACCTAAGTATCTCTTCAGGAGGGATGGAAAACTTTTTTTCGATCTACGAGGTGGAGGAGGTAGTGTTCTTAATTGGCTCAACCTGATTTGGTTCCATTTGGTCCTTAGCTCGTTGCTGCTTGTGAGACTTTCTCATCAAGCTTAATCTGCTTTCCAATGCCACTATCTTGAATAAACTATTTTTCAAGAAAGATGGCATGTCGACTCACAATCACATTGTGGTCTTCTGGAATGTAGAAATAGTATCCTAATGACTCTTTAGGATATCCTATGAATCGAGCTCTAAAGGACCTAAACTCTAACTTGTCCGCTTGTTGTCTTTTGACATAAGCCGGACAACTCCAAATTCTGAGATGACTCAGACTTGGTTTCTTACCATGCCATATCTCATACGGTGTGGTAGGAACGATTTTAGAGGGAACCCTATTCAGTAAATAAATTGAAGTTAACAATGAATGTCCCCAAAAAAAATCAGGAAGGTCTGTGAAGCTCATCATGGATCGGACCATATCTAATAAGGTCTGGTTCCTCCGTTCTGAAACTCCGTTGAGTTGAGGTGTTTTAAGTGGAGTCCATTGAGAAATTATGCCATTTTTCTTGAGATAGTCTAGGAATTTCCGACTAAGGTATTCACCTCCTCGATCTGATCGAAGAACCTTAATGGGTTTTTTAGTTTACTTTTTCTACTTCATGTCTGAATTCTTTGAACTTTTCAAAAGCTTCAGACTTGTGTCTCATAAGATACACATATCCCATACCTAGATAGATCATCGGTAAAGGTTAATGAAGTAGACAAAATTGCCTCTAGTCCGGCACATCAAATGGGCCGCACACATCAGTATGTATACTAGGGCAAGGAGATCTGTGGCCCTTTCCCCATGTCCTAACAAAAGGGAGTTTAGTCATTTTGCCTTGAAGACAAGATTCACAAGTTGGATATGACTCGAAAGTCAATGGACTCAATAGCCCATTTTTCTCCAATTTGTTAATCCTATCTTCTGCTATATGACCTAATCTCAGGTGCCATAGATATCTATCGTTTGGACTATCCCTAGGTCGTTTCATGGCATTCACATTTTGCTCGATAGTTAAAAATAGGTACATCAATATGTAACTGATAAAGACCATTAATAAGGAAACCATTTGCAATTTTATTTCTTTCATAAAGAATGTTACAATGGTCCTTAAAGAAAACTAATCACATAGCCTTCTTGTGCTAAGCATGAAACAGAAATCAAATTTCCTGCTAGCTGCAGGCACATAATAACAGTCTTTTAAAACTAAGTCTAAACCAGATGGTAATCGAAGAGGGTATGTTCCCACGGCTACTGCAGCAACTCTTGCTCCATTACCGATGTGCGTAGGATCATGTCTCCATCCCTCAGCCTCCTGCTATCCTCAAGACCCTGCATAGAAGTGCACAGATGAGCACTAGAACCAGAGTCAAGCACCCAACTGGATGCAGAAGAAATCCGTAAGGTTAGACTCAATAACGAGCATACCTCCAGAAGGACCTTCCTTCTTGTTCTTTCAGGGTGGCCAGGTAAGTAGGGCAGTTCCGCTTCCAATGGCCGTCGCTGTTGCAATGGAAACACTTTCCTTTGTCCATCGATCCTTCTTCTTCAGCTCTGCCTTTTTCTTCTTTGATCCTTCTTTCACCTTTTGCTTTTTCACAGACTTCTTTTTCTTTCCATAAGACTTTCTTTTGGAAGAAGTCCATTCCATAGCAAGAACTGAGCCTTTAGAACCTTTCATAGAAAGCTCAGCGGTAACCAGCATATTCATCAACTCGGCCAAGAGAATTTTGAAGTTTATGCATGTGGTAATTCATGATGAATTGCCCATATGCATCAGTCAAGGATTGCAGAATAATATCATTCTGCAGATCCAAGTCCAACTTCACACCGAGCTTCTCAAGCTCTTCCATGTCCTTGATCATTGTCAGACAGTGATCTTGGACTGACTGCCCATCACGCATCTTAGCCTTAAAAAGTCATTTCGTGACTTGATACTTTGGCTGCGCGACTCTGTTCACCAAACATCTCCTGTAGGTGAGCCAACATTTGGCGAGCAGTCCCGATATCTTCATGTTGGCGCTGGAGCTCATCAGACATCGAGCCCAACATGTAATATCTGGCCTTATTATCTTCGTCAATCCATTTTTCCAGAGACGCTCTCTGTTCAGTGGATGGACGAGCTGGTAAGGTGGGAGGGTCCTGGTCCAATAACATGGGTTAACTTCTCTGAACCCAAAATAATTTTGTAGTTCCTGAGCCAATCTTTATAATTGGGTCCAGTCAGTCTATGTGTGTCCAGGATACGTGCCAATGGGTTGGACGCAGACATTTTCCTGTAGAGAGTCAAAGATTTTAGTTAGATACTGTAATTTTGACTTGACCAATTTATTTAGAGGATTTTATTTTTAAACAAATTAGCTCCCACTATTTTCTCGGATCCCTACACTCCCTCTGTAGAGATGCGAAAATCTCCATAATTAATGATTTCTAGTGGGTGGTGCGGTCTCACCAACTGACTCATCACCTCACCTAACAGTTATTGGTGATGGGTTAGCCAATGAGTGAACAACTCTTGTTCAATGATTCTCTAATCATGGTGCACCCAAACTTGGTCTCTAATTCATGAATCTCACCGTATCTCGGAATATTGATCCACTCCTTAGTTAAGTCAGACCCACCATTTGCATAGACTGGGTTCCTAATTGAGTCTCTCACCGTATCCAAAATATTGAGCCCAACTCATCCTCCAGCCCATAGCATCCAATGCCTAATAGACATGGTTGCATCTTCCCGGTGCAACTGAGCCACTGTATCCAGTCCGAGAACAATCAACCCCGGGAAGGGCCCGCACATCTACAATGGTGGAAGACCTCAGACTTAATCTTTTCTTAGGGAAAGAATTGATTTCAGGTCTCATTAAACTAGACTTGGCTTAGTCATAACAATTATGACTAACCTAGTGGCATGGGTTAGCTCGGATTATTGACCACCTCAGATCAGAACTGTGTCAACAGATATGGCCAGGTAAGTGAGACCGGTGGAAGGAATATGCCATTAACTCGCACAAGAACGCATTCAGAGTCGAGTAGCTTCCAATTAAAAATCCAGTCGGTCGTATGTGCCAAACTTACCTTAGACACCAAATTGTTGAGTCAGAACCAATTGGGTTAGCCTACAATCCAGACTCTAACCTCTGAGCCTAATTAGGTCTTGCTTGATCGATGACTTATGTGATTCGATCTTGACCCAGACTTAATCCTATTAGGCTGGTCAATTTAAGCATTGTTGATCCCATCTAACCAACTCTTGATTCGGTTTGATCAACCGCTTAGACCTAATTGAGCTACCCAAGCCCGAACCCAGTATTATGAATATGTCTTAGATCTGAAATTCTCAATTTTAGACCTAATTAATATTTTATAAATCTTAATTCTTAATTAAGTTTAGGGTTCATAAACAAAATATGCACAATAAATCCTAGGGTTTCAGGATCTAGGGTTTTGCAGAAAGTAAGTTTTGGGTTTTTGATTAAGGACGAATGCACGCAGCACCCCTACACATCATAAGAACACCCCATCGAATGGGAAGAGAGGGCCTTTAAACCCTTCTTCGTTCTTATGACCGGACGGCCAAGAGGAACGCCTTAATCAGGAAAATATAAATACTACAAAACTAGTTAGATCTATATCATATATCTCATATATAAAAATTGATCTAATCTCATGGCATATTTTGCATACATCTCATGTATCATATCATGCATATTTTTAGATCTAAATTATCTCATAATAATCTAAAAAATTAGATTTAAATTGATCTAATCAAAATAAATTCTAATCTAGATAATTATGTAGAACTATTCTACAACTAGTCTAGACATGCATCATCATATCTCTATATGATATTTAAAATTAAATAATTTTTATTTTTTATTTTTTAGATGTTATTATAACACTTATAATATCAAAAAATAGTAAATAAATTAGATCTAAAATATGATTTAATCAAATTAAATCAAAGACATGCAAGAACTATTCTATAGAACTATTCTATTCTAGAACTAGTCATGCATATTTGTAGTTCTTAGATCCAAATCATTTAATTTTAATTTTTTTGATTTCAGATCTGATCACATCTCATGTGACATCTAAAATCACCTTAATTTTAATTAAAATAAAATTAAAATCAGATCTAAATAATTTAGGGAACCATGGCTCTGATACCAGTTGAAGGAAAATCCTGATTTTTCCGGTCCAGGTTCGTTCAGATCTGATTTGATCAAGAGAAATTATTTCAAAAAAAAAAAATTTTAGATTTAAATTAGATCTTGATATTTTCAGATCTGATTCTTATTAGATCTAATAAAATAAAATAAAATAAATTAAATTTAATTTATACCTTGATCTTAGGGTAATCCTATTATCCCTATGATGATCCTGTTGCATTGCTGGAAGGTTCTGGATCTAGCCACGCAAGCGCCTGGCCTCTATCCGGTATCCACTCAGGGTTGGATCTTGGAGATATCTCCTTCTCTATCTTTTCTCCAAAAATCAGATCTGGATCTGATCTTGGAAGGATCTTCAAAACTAATTTTTGAAGATCTGCAGTCGTCCTCTTTGCAGCAGTGCAGCCTTCTTCCTTTCTTGATCGCCTTTTTCTTGATCTGGAATCGCACCAAACTGAAGCCCAAAACCCTTTTGGACGTGGAGAGGAGAGAGAGGATCAGAGGTAGGCATGAAGGAGAGAGGAAGAGGCTATGTGGTGTGGGTAAGGAGAGAACCTCCCTAAACTTAGGCACGGACAGGGTCTTATTTATAGACCCTGCTGATCCATGCAGTCCTCTTCCTCTCAACCAATCACAACTCCTTTGTGAAATCAGATCTAAATCTGATTGATGGGATGACATCACCTGATCCAAACAGATGAGAGTCCCTCTCCAACATCCTTAGGTGGTGCCAAGACTGGTCAAAGCAGAGTCCTTTGGTGCCACTCTAGTTTGAATCCAAAAGGGACCTGGAGTCCATCTGTCCAACAAGGGACTCCTAGGCATCCCTATCCTTGGGCGCATGCCTCCTTAGGCGTGCACCTCCTTCTTTCCAGGTCTTTCTAGGCAAGGAGGACAAGCCCCCACCAGCTCTCCTAATAGGTGCATGACACATGGACAGAATGTTTAAGTTTGATCAAAGGTCAACTTTTGACCAAAGTCAAAAGATAAGAAATCAGCAGGTGATGAAAAATGGCAGGTATTATCTTAAATTTATCTCATAAATTAAGACAATCCTTTTTCTGACTTGGACAAGCCTCCAGTCAGACCATAGTGAAGGCCTCTGATTGAGCACAAACTCCTTTGGCTCAGTCAGAGACAACTTATTAATGATAGTAAAAGAAGAACGTTAGGTTCAATCGAGTGCTAGCACGATTTTCTTGAACCTAATTGAATCTCATTCAGATCAATTGAACTGGATCAGTTCAATTGATGATCATCCAGATTCAAACCCTTATTTGTGTGATCCCAGTTAGGTTCAGTTCTGTATGGTAATGGGATATGTCATGATCTCTATCATCGACATCATCGAAACTCCTTTCGATGGATCAGAACTCTTCTGATTCAGACAGCTAGAATGATCGATCATCTAAATCATTCTAATTGCTCCAAAAATCCACCAGTGACACCTAGCAGTATATGGTGGCAATCCCATCAGAGCTGAAAATGCGAACCTCTTGGTGCAGCTACCTGTGTGATTAAGTTCTTCTATCTTGAGTCCCCGATCAGATTAGGGTTAAGGTGAACTCGTCAAATCCCTAGTTTTCATCATATGAATGTAATCATTCGATTCAAGTCCGAATGTGAAAATCTTAAATAGAAACTTTTTTCTATTATTTCACTCTGCCATGGCCATGGGCTTATGGACTTGATTCTCATGATCATCATAGGGCTACTCCTCTATCTACCGAGGTAGATAGATTTTCCATCTTGATGCAATCCAGTTCCTACAATGAACATGCTATAGCCAACATACACCTCAGGGTTCCGAATGGCTAGGAGATCCGAGTCATGGTGTAGTCAAACTATAACACCCTCAAGGTGAACTATCGATGCACCTCAGGTCAAAGAACCAGACACACTACTGCAGCTTCGAGTCTAGTCATTGATGAGAAGGTATACTTTCTTATGACTGCTCGAGGTGGTTACGCTCAGTGTCCTCGTTCTCTAACGAGTATCTGTACTCTCGCTCCAATGTCTCTATACCGTAGACTCAAGACTTATCTACTATAAAAAAGTGATTATACACTAACCTTTCGGATCAATCACCATCCTCATGATGATCCTACGGTCGGAAGCATTTTATGAGTTAATAACGAAAATTCATGTCTTAAATTTTTAACTTTTGAAAATAAGAATTATCATTACCATTAACTCACGGAATGTATCACAGACACTAAATACACATTATGATAGAAAATAATCTATTTTATTATTTATAGTCAAAATTATAATTTTGTCCTTAGAAGTGTACAACAAGTGTCAGTTAATTCTGGCTTCTAGGGCACACATATCTAACATCAAGATGGGATTAACTACTTTGGTTTAAGAGCCGTATTCAGTTATGTTTTAATTTAGTAAATCCTTGGTCAGGATGGTCCTAGTAAGGAGTCATAGGACTGATTGCATTAAGATATGATTTGGATGTACTGTTCAGGATTGATAGTTTAATTCTGAGTCATCCTAAACACCATGATTAAAGTGATAAATTATGGCATAACCATATTTACATAGGTTCTGAATATTGCGATTGCAACTATTCGACCTATCCAGACGTTGGATACCATTGCTAGATAGTCACTTTAATTAGTATAGAAAGTGGTTCCTGTGCTACCGACTTAGATTCAAACCTGCGGGATTACACACATTAGAGCTTTCTGCTGATCTAATGGCTGGTGAAGAGTCCCACTGGACTGAAATTCTATGGTTAAGAGTCCCATTGGACTAGGACTCTTCAACCAAGAGTCCTACTGCTTTGGGACTTTGAGTCCTACTTGTCTAGGACTTTATGATCAAGAGTTTCACTTATTTAGAACTCTATGATCATGAGTTTCACTTATTTGGGACACTAGGATTAAGAGTCCCACTGGCTGGAGACTCTTTAATCAAGGATTTTATTTTGATGGAACTCTATTATCCGGACATCCACTGAATTTAAACTCTATATTTATGAGAGATTTAATTAGTAATTTGATTGCTAATTAACTCAATTTGATGGAGTAATGATTTTTGGATCAAGTTCAATTGAATTAGATTCAGTTGGATTTGATCCGATTAGGTTATGAGATAACCTAATTGCCGAAGAGGTTTGATACCTGACTTGATCAGGAATTGAGCTTAATCAATTTCTAATTTTATTAGAATTTAATTAAGCTTAATTGAGTCTAAATTAGTTGAGTTTAATTTGGTCTAATTGGGCCTAGCTAAATTTGTTTGGACTTGGCCTAATTGGACAAAATCGGTTTGAGACTAGTTTGACTAGTCTCCCCTTCCTGTGCCACTCCATATCTACGCCCATTTAAATTTCATGAGAAAGAGTTCGCGTGAGTTTTCTCCCCTGCACAAGGGGGTGCACGCCCACCTTTCTCACACCCTAGATAGAAAAGCATTGGTGGTTGTTGATTCAAATTTGAATGAAGAACCAACCTGATCCTTATCCCTTCATGTTGAGTCCATTCTGAGAGGCACACATTTAAATTTTTCTCTCCCTAGGCATGTGCACATCCTTCTAAGCGAGAAACCTTGGGGTGAGCACTCCTTTCTACATGAGATTCAAATTTAAAAGCCTGAGAGAAATAAGAAAATAGAGAGCGCAAGGTTTTGGATGTGTGCAAATCCTAGAGTTTCAACCTAAGGTTCGAAAATCTAGTTTGTGAGCTACGAGGATCATGAGTTCACGAGACTTGGTGGAGAGCCTCCTCTACCTCTCATTTACATCCATTAGCGATCTGGAGCATCTAAAGAGCTCATGGATAAAGATCAAAGCTATTCAATCAACATCAGTTGTTAAAGAATTCTAGCATCGAGCTAGCACTTGGAAGGAGCCGATCGGGACCAGAGCCTCATGTGGACGATCCGTGGAGGCCATACATGCTATGTGGCTGCATCGTGATGAGTGGACCTCCTTGATGGTGATCGGATTATGGTATTCGACTATCTGCACAGGTATTGTGTTCTGAACACGTAGTGTAGTAGTAAAATATTTACTACTAGTTTTTAGTTTTTCAAATTTAAAAGCATGTACATCACATTTAGATCCTTAATTTTGTAAGATTTTTGATATGATCAGTAGCTCTAAATTAATAATATTAATTTTATTTTTACTATATTTAATTAATTTTTAAAAAAGTTTTTGAAAGTAGAGCTAGAAATCCTGCACTGTATACCATCTTGTTGTCCATCCTTCCTAGTCGAGATAATTTTTAGATCTACCTATTTGCTATTTTTGGTTGGATTGATCATGGGCAGTGAGTTGAAGGTAGTATTTGAGAAGTTTGACGGTAAAAAAGTTTCACCATGTGGATGGTTAGGGTGAAGAATCTGCTTGTTCAGATGGGTCTGGATTCGCTCTTGAAGGATAGGCCGTAGGAGATGACAAATAAGAGGTGGATGTCCTTGGAGAAAATGGCATGTGCCACGATTAGAGCTTGTCTAGCAGATGAAATTTTGTATGGCATGTTGGAGGAGAGAACACCCAAGGGCTTGTGGTCGAGGTTACATCAGTTATACATGTAAAAGAATATGTACAATAAGTTGATGCTAAAGAAATAATTGTACAGCCTTCGCATGTAGGAAGGCAAGGATATTGTGGTGCATATTCAGTAGTTTGATCGGATGAGCATGAACTTGCTCAATATAAGAATGGATCTCGAAGAGAAGGATAAAAGTTTTATTACTGCTATATTCGCTAATCGGATGCTTTGATCCATTAGTGACTACACTGTTATATGGTAAGAAGACATTGGTGTACGAGGAGATTATGTTAGTGCTCAGGTCCAACGAGCAGTGAGAGCGGCTAACAAAGAGGAAGGTCTTTCAGGAGGGTCTTGCTATTTCAAAGAGGCTGAAGAAAGAAAAGAAGAAGGACGAGCAGAGGGGTAGCATGGAGTCCAGGAGATGCTTCAAGTATGGTAAAATAAAGCACATCAAGTGGGAGCATCCGCTTTGAAAGAAGAGCAAGGAAGGAGAAAAGTCGGATTCCATTGATTTAGTCACTGAAGGAGAAGAGTCGAATGAGCTCTTGTTGGTTTTGGAGGAGCCCGCCGGGTGTGGTGCATCTAAGATGGCTTCAAAGGGGTTCCTAGAGTGCGGAGGGTTTGAAAGGGCAATGACGATGTTTGAGGTGCAGCGGTAGGCCTAGCAATGCAGTATTGGATGGTTGGCCTCGGATGACTTGGGTATAGAGTTAAAATCTTTTACGGCATCAAAAGAACTTTGATTCCAAGGAGACCACCGGGCAGAAGTGGCTTCACAGGTGAAGAGAGATGTGGCACGAGTTCAGAGTGAAGAGGTACAGAGGAAGGAGTGATATTCCAGCACCAACGCTGAAGAGACACACTTCTAGATGGAGTAGAGTGTGTAGATCGATAGGCATAGTTCTTAGGCGACTATATTAGAGTATGCAGCAAGTGTCGATATAGTAATGCTGCAAAATCTCCAAAAAAGTCCAGGACAAGTGGTGCAACTGCCAAGTAGAAGGATGACTATAACTCCAAAAGTGGTGCAAAGAAGCAAGTCAAGATCTTCAGCAGTGGAGGCGGTCATCCCAAAGGCCTCAAAGAAAGTTCAGTAGCTGAAGAAAGATGGTGGTAGTAAAGTGTACACAAAGGGCTATCAAGGTGCGCAGCGACAGCTAGATCATGCAGGAGGGCATTGCCAGGTATGTCAAGGCTTGGACACACCAAAATGGAGATTGTAATGATTTGTAGTGCTCCCAAGACTTGGAAGGCCATGAAAGAAGTCAGGGTGTTGACTTCAGGAGACTAGGATGGGTGTGGTCATAAGGCTAGGATAGTAGTCCTAGGATGGAGGCAGTGTGTAGCCCTCCACGGGCTTGAGGTCCAAATATTAAGGATCTTGAGGGATTTGGTTGGTGCTTCAGAGATTTGGAGACACAAGATGGAGCAAAGAACCAAAGTCAGAAAGAAGTATCAGCCAAGAAAGGGGCTGGCACATAGTTGGAGTCGACTCAGTCCCAGGTGGAGTCAACTTGGGATGCAGGAGAGTCAACTTAAGATGGGCCGAGATGACTCGATATCAGAGTTCAGCCAGATAGAAAGTGGCATTCGGCACAGCACGACACACAGAGGAGATGACTCAATTCTGAGATGAGTCGACTCGGATGCAAGTGAATTTTTGTGGGCAGAGATACGCGAGAGATCTATTTGGGCTAGGATCTGGGTTGATCCTAGGGGTCTTAAGGTTTGATTTAATAAGATCTTAAAGGGGTTAATTCATGTATAGATTGGATTTAAATCCAAGGGATGAGAGCACGTAAAACTATAGGTGTACATGGATTTGGGTGAGTGCTTTCATATATTGGATTATCCTACAAGAGTTTTTTGGGCTGGGATTTATTTGGGTTCATATGAAAATCTTAGGGTATATAAACTAAGGTATTATAACTTTTACAATAGAGTGGAATACAATTGTGCTTTTCTTCCTAACTTTCTTCTCTCTTCTCCTTAGTTTCAATGCCACAATCCTAGAAGCCACCCCTTTCTCTCTTCTTCTTAGATCTTCTTTGATTTGTTGGATTAACACCTAAGTTCCGTGCAAGAGATTAGATCTATATGAGAAAAAATAAGGTTTACATGCATTTATTTTGAAACATTTTCAAAATTATATGCAGTGAAAGTCAAAAATTAATCAAATTAATCTACAAAATATGTAAAATATTCCTAGATCTAGGATCTTATGATATGATTTATGTAAGTATTAAATCTAAAAATTAAATATGAAACTAAAGGAAAAATATTGATCATATCAATATCGATCAGATCTAGATCTAATCTAGACAACCATTGAGATAGAATCTCAATGCCTTTTCACGGATCGAGAACTTCGCTTACTGATTCAAGGTTGAGGTTGTCACTTTGAGCCACATAGATATCCGACCTCTATGGACAGTTCACACGAAACCTCGAACTAATCAGAAGTTCAATGGCTAGAAATCAGCGCGGTATGCTAGCACTTAGCTTATTCTTCTTCAATGGTTGATCACGAACTTCCTTCTTCAAATTGCTTGGACCTTCCAAGGATAAAAGGAGATAAAGAGGATGACGAGAGAGATCTTTCTTCTTCACTTTTTCTCTTAAAAAGCTTATGGAAGAAGATGTAAGAAAAATCCTAGAGAAGACCCTTCTTCTCTCTTTCTTTTCTCTCACCAGGATACACAACGTTGCATCCTAAATAAACCCCATGCCCAAGACTCTCTAGCACCTAGAAATCCCATGTCCAAGCCTCCTCTCTTTGGTGAATTTGTTGTAGAAATCCCACACACAAACCCCTCTTAAATAAGGAGATAATGAGGAGTCCTTATCTAAGTCAAACACCTAAAAAGGCATGTCTAAAATAAACAAGTATATTGGGCGCCCAACTCTTGGGCGCCTCCTTTTTTCTGAGCATGGATCCCTTAGTTTTGGTGCACAAACCTTCTTTATTTTCCATCAAAAAAATCAAAAAATAATCTAGTTAATTGGTGCCTCAAAGGGATAGAGTTTTGATTTTCTCAAACTCCATCAAATAAAGTTTTAAATCAAAACAACTTTCTTGCTTTGACTTGGTCCAAAATCAATTTCCATCTAAGAAAGGGGAGGCATTGAGATGCACGTGGACTCTCTCTGGGTATGAGAGATCTCACACAAAACCAAGAGATGGCATGGGAAGGGATGAGGTGGTGCATGGAGAGAGAATCCCAGTCAAATTAGGTTTTCTAGTTTTTTTATGGTCAAACCTAGAATTTAATCCCAATCAAATTAGAATTGGTGCAATCCAATTAACGATGATCTTAGTCCAAATAAGCATCCAATTAAATCAAATTAAATCATATTTAATTTTGATTTAAATTCTAATCAAATTAGAAATTAGGTGCACATAAGTCCTAATTAAACATAAAATTGTTCTTTCTTGTAATAGGCTTATCTCATAAACTAATTAGACTTAATCTAATCAAGTTTAAACCAAATCTAATTAAATCTTTTTCAATCGACTTGATCTTACCCCTCATGTTCAATTAAATTAAGTCAATTAGTAATTTGATTGCTAATAAATCCTCCTGCAATACTTGCACTAGGTCAAATATCAATCATATTGACTGTTTGATCCTAAAATGATACTTAATCATTGATCAATTATTCGATCAGATCGAAATCTTTAATATGTATGATACAATAGGTTCGAACCTAAATTAATAACACAGGAACAAATTTTTGTACCAATCGAAGTGACCATCTAACAATGATACCCGATTGCCGGATATGTCAAACGTATAAAGCAACATTCTAAAACCCATGTGGATATAATTTTTATATAATTCATTCTCTTAACCATGAATGCTCATAGGACGACTTAGGATTTAACAGTCAATCCTGAATAAGTTATCTACATTGTATTTCAAAATATCAAATACATCATATGGATTATCCTGACCAAGGTTTTGCTAAATTAAAGTAAAGTGATGCATTATCTCCAAACTCTTAGAGCGGTCAATCCCATCTTGATCATTCACTGACTTTATAAGTACTTGACTATGCCCAAAAATCTTATGTCACTGAATTAGAAATTTAGAAACTCTGGCACTAGAGCATAGTCAGTTGCTTGCAAGTCACCATTATGATCTCAAGTCAGAGGGATACTTATATCCATGTCCCATCAAAGTAATTCTTAATAGTAGAATACTCTAGAGTTGATCACGTTCAGTGATGATGTACCCCTACATCTCATCTATATACCATACCAGTGTCTCCACACTCTTTGATTAAGAGGACAACCAACTTATATGGCACATAACGACATACACTCGATAAATGTTATCGTCCTTAGTAATAACGTATTATTTGGTTGTTAACTAATTTAAGGACTAAGCAATAAATCTTCTCTTTATTAATTCTAAATAGTCCTAAGAACTTTATTGCAAGCACGATAGCAAAAGAAATTTTTAAATTATTGCAAGCACCGATAGCATAACGTTGATGTCCTATATCTATTAAGTTGATGTTCCAAACTCTTGCCAATATGCTTCTATCAAACAAACTCCCATGTTGTGGTGAAGTTCTTAGGACTATTTAGAATCGACAAAGGAGGATTTGTCGTTTAGTCTTTAAACCTGTTTGCGATCAAATAATACGTTGTTACCAAAGACGACAATGTTTATCGAATGTAGGTCGTTATGTATCATATGGGTTGATTACCTTTTAACTAAAGAGTGTGGAGATATTGGTATGGCATGTAGGTAAGATGTAAAGATACATTTGCACTAAATGTGACCAACTCCAGAGCTTTTCTACTATCAAGATTTACTCCGATGGTATATGGGTATAAGTGTCCCTCCGATCTGAGATCAGCACGGTGACTTTCAAGCAACTTACTATACTTTGATATCGGAATATCTGAATTTTTAATTCAATAATGGAAGGTTTCTAGGCATAGTCAAGTACTTGAGGAGTCAGTGTATGAATCGAGTGAAGCGGAAAACCTATTTTTCGGATTAGGTTCATTCAGATCTGATTTGATCAAGAAAAATATTTCAAAATTTTTTTTCTTAGATCTAAATCAGATCTAATATTTTTTAGATCTAATTTGATAGATCTAATAAAATAAAATAAAATGTTTACCGTTAGTTTCTAGTTTTTCAAATTTAAAAGCACGTACATCACATTTAGATCCTTAATTATGTAAGATTTTTGATATGATCAGTAGCTCTAAATTAATTAGATTAATTTTATTTTTACTATATTTAATTAATTTTTAAAAAAGATTATGAAAGTAGTGCTAGAAATTCTGCACTATATACCATCATGTTGTCCATCCTTCCTAGTCGAGATAAATTTTAGATCTACCTATTTGCTATTTTTGATTTGGATTGATCATGGGTAGTGAGTTGAAGGTAGGATTTGATAAGTTTGACAGTAAAGAAAGTTTCATCATATGGATGGTTAGGGTGAAGGATCTGCTTGTTCAGATAGGACTGGATTTGCTCTTGAAGGATAGGCCGTAGGAGATGACAAATAAGATGTGGGTGTTCATAGAGAAAATAGCGTGTGCCACGATTAGAGCTTGTCTAGCAGATGAAATTTTGTATGGCATGTTGGAGGAAAGAACACCCAAGGGCTTGTGGTCGAGGTTACATCAATTATACATGTAAAAGAATATGTGCAATAAGTTGATGCTAAAGAAACAACTGTACAGCCTTCGTATGTAGGAGGGCAAGGATGTTGGGGAGCATATTCAGCAGTTCGATCGAATGAGCATGGACTTGCTCAATATAAGAATGAATCTTGAAGAGGAGGATAAAAGTTTTATTACTGCTGTGTCCACTAATCGGATGCTTCGATCTGTTGGTGACTACACTATTATATGGTAAGAAGATATTGGTGTACAAGGAGATTATGTTAGTGCTCAGGTCCAACGAGCAGTAAGAGTAGATGACAAAGAGGAAGGTCTTCCGGGAGGGTCTCGCTATTTCAAAGAGGCCGAAGAAAGAAAAGAAGAAGGACGAGCAAAGGGGCAACAAGGAGTCCAGGAGATACTTCAAATATGGTAAAGTAGAGCACTTCAAGTGGGAGCGTCCGCTTTGAAAGAAGAGCAAGAAAGGAGAAAAAGTCGGATTCCATTGATTTAGTCACTGAAGGAGAAGAGTCGAATGAGCTCTTATTGGTTTTGGAGGAGCCTGCCGGGTGTGGTGAATCTAAGATGGCTCCAAAGGGGTTCCTAAAGTGCGGAGGGTTTGAAAGGGCAATGACGATGTTTGAGGTGCAGCGGCAGGCCTAGCAATGCAATGTTGGATGGTTGGCCTTGGATGACTCGGGTATAGAGTCAAGATCTTTTACGGCATCAAAAGAACTTCGATTCCAAGGAGACCACCGGGTAGAAGTGGCTTCATAGGTGAAGAGAGATGTGGCATGAGTTCAGAGTGAAGAGGTACAGAGGAAGGAGTGATATTCCAGCACCAGCGCTAAAGAGGCACACTTCTAGGTGGAGCAGAGTGTGCAGGTCAATAAGCATAGTTCTAAGGTGACCATATTAGAGTATGCAACGAGTGTCGATATAGCAATGCTGCAAATTCTCCAAAAAAATTCAGGACAAGCGGTGCAACTACCAAGTAGAAGGATGACTACAACTCCAAAAGTGGTACAAAGAAGTAAGTCAAAATCTTCAGCAGTGGAGGCGGTCATCCCAAAGGCCTCAAAGAAAGCTCAGTAGCTAAAGAAAGATGGTGGTAGTAAAGTGTACACAAAGGGCTATCAAGGTGCGCAGCGATAGCCAGATCATGCAGAAGGGCATTGCCAGGTATGTCAAGGCTTGGGCACACCAAGATGGAGATTGTAATGATTTGTAGTGCTCCCTGAACTTGGGAGGCCATGAAAGGAGTCAGGATGTTGACTTCAGGAGACTAGGATGGGTGTGGTCTTAGGGCTAGGATAGGAGTAGTCCTAGGATGGAGGCAGTGTGTAGCCCTCTACGGGCTTAAAGTCCAAACATTGAGGATCTTGAGGGATTTAGTTGGTGCTCCAGAGACTTGGAGACACAAGATGGAGCAAAGAACCAAAGTCAGAAAGAAGTATTAGCCAAGAAAGGGGTTGGCACATAGTTGGAGTCGACTCAGTCCCAGGTGGAGTCGACTTGGGATGCAGGAGAGTCGACTTGAGATGTGCCGAGATGACTCGATATCAAAGTTCAGCTAGATAGAAAGTGGCATTCGGCACGGCACGACACACAAAGGATATGACTCAATTCTGAGATAAGTCGACTCAATGTCAATTGGAGTCGACTCAATTTTCGTGGGCAGAGATACGTGAGAGATCTATTTGGGCTAGGGTCTGGGTTGATCTTAGGGGTCTTAAGGCCTGATTTAATAAGATCTTAAGGGGGTTAATTCATGTATAGATTAGGTTTAGATCCAGGGGATGAGAGCACATAAAACTATGGGTGTACATGGATTTGGGTGAGTGCTTTCATGTATTGGATTAGCCTACAAGAATTTTTTGGGTTGGGGTTTATTAGGGTTCATATGAAAATCTTAGGGTACATAAACCAAGGTATTATAACTTTTACAATAAAGTAGAATACAATTGAGCTTTTCTTCCTAACTCTCTTCTCTCTTCTCTCTAGTTTCAATGCCACAATCCTAGAAGCCACCCCTTTCTCTCTTCTTCTTAGATCTTCTTTGGTTTGCTGGATGAACACCCAAGTTTCATGCAAGAGATTAGATCTATATGAGAAAAAATAAGGTTTACATGCATTTATTTTGAAACATTTTCAAAATTATATGCAGCGAAAGTCAGAAATTAATAAATTAATCTATAAAACATGTAAAATATTCCTAGATCTAGGATCTTATGATATGATTTATGTAAGTATTAAATCTAAAAATTAAATATGAAACTGAAGGAAAAATATTGATCAGATCTAGATCTAATCTAGATAACCATTGAGATAGAATCTCAATACCTTTTCATGGGTCGAGAACTTCGCTTACTGATTCAAGGTTGAGGTTGTCGCTTTGCCACATGATATCCAGCCTCTATGGATAGGTCACACGAAGCCTCGAACTAATCAGAAGTCTAATGGCTAGAAATCAGCGCAGTATTCTAGCACTTAGTTGATTCTTCTTCGATGGTTGATCACGAACCTCCTTCTTCAAATTGCTTGGACCTTCCAAGGATAAAAAGAGATAAAGAGGATGACTAGAGAGATCTTTCTTCTTCACTTTTTCTCTTAAAAAGCTTATGGAAGAAGATGTAAGAAAAACCCTAGAGAAAATCCTTCTTCTCTCTTTCTTTTCTCTCACCAGGATACACAATGTTGCATCCTAAATAAACCCCATGCCCAAGACTCTTTAGCATCTAAAAATCCCATGTCCAAGCCTCCTCTCTTTGGTGAATTTGTTGTAGAAATCCCACGCACAAACTCCTCTTTAATAAGGAGATAATGAGGAGTCCTTATCTAAGTCAAACACCTAAAAAGGCATGTCCAAAATAAACAAGTATATTGGGCGCCCAACTCTTGGGCCGGGCGCCTCCTTTTTTCTTGGCATGGATCCCTTAGTTTTGGTGCACAAACCTTCTTTATTTTCCACCAAAAAAATCAAAAGATAATCTAGTTAATTGGTGCCTCAAAGGGATAGAGTTTTGATTTTCTCAAACTCCATCAAATAAAGTTTTAAATCAAAACAACTTTCTTACTTTGACTTGGTCCAAAATCAATTTCCATCTAAGAAAGGAGAGGCGTTGAGATGCACGTGGACTCTCTTTGGGTATGAGAGATCTCACACAAAACCAAGAGATGGCATGGGAAGGGATGAGGTGGTGCATGGAGAGAGAATCCCAGCCAAATTGGATTCTCCAATTTTTTATGGTCAAACCTAGAATTTAAACCCAATCAAATTAGAATTGGTGCAACCTAATTAACGATGATCTTAGTCCAAATAAGAGTGCAACTAAATCATATTTAATTTTGATTTAAATTTTAATCAAATCAAAAATTAGGTGCACACAAGTCCTAATTAAACAGAAAATTATTCTTTCTTGTAATAGGCTTATCCCATAAACTAATTAGACTTAATCTAATCAAGTCTAAACCAAATCTAATTAAATCTTATTCAATCAGACTCGATCTCATCCCTCATGCTCAATTAAATTAAGTCAATTAGTAATCTGATTCCTAATAAATCCTCCTACAATACTTGCACTAGGTCAAATATCAATCATATTAACTGTTTGACCCTAAAATGATACTTAATCATTGATCAACTATTCGATCAGATCGAAATCTCTAATATATATGATACAATAGGTTCGAACCTAAATTGATAGTACAAGAATAAATTTCTGTACCAATCGAAGTGACCATCTAGCAATGGCATCCGATGGTCGGACATGTCAAACGTATAAAGCAACATTCTAGAATCTGTGGATATGATTTTCGTATAATTCATTCTCTTAACCATGAATGCTCATAGGACGACTCAGGATTTAATAGTCAATCCTGAATAAGTCATCTACATTATATTTCAAAATATCAAATACATCATATGGATTATCCTGACCAAGATTTTACTAAATTAAAATAAAGTTATGCATTATCTCCAAACTTTTAGAGCGATCAATCTCATCTTGATCATTCACTGATTTTACAAGTACTTGACTGTGCCCGAAAATCTTATGTCACTGAATTAGAAATTTAGAAACTCTAGCACTAGAGCACAGTCAGTTGCTTGCAAGTCACCATTATGATCTCAAGTCAGAGGAATACTTATATCCATATCCCATCAAAGCAATTCTTAATAGTAGAATACTCTAGAGTTGGTCACGTTCAGTGACGATGTACTTCTATATCTCATCTATATACCATACCAATGTCTCCACACTCTTTGGTTAAGAGGACAATCAACCTATATAGCACACAACGACCTACACTCGACAAACGTTATCATCCTTGGTAATAACGTATCATTTGGTTGTTAACTAATTTAAGGACTAAGCAATAAATCCACTCTTTATTGATTCTAAATAGTCCTAAGAACTTCATTGCAATATAGGAGTTCATTAGAAGATGTACATTTATAATGAAAAATGTCAGAATAAATTTTTTATTCATAATAAATTATTTACATTTTATAAGATGAGTTCAACCATCAATAAGCTGATGAATTGGCTTCGGGATACATTTTTTAATAACTTCCACTTATCCTAAAGCCACTCGGTATAGCATCTAATACCCATCTTCGACTTATGGTTATCAAACTCCTTTATCGCTAGGACTTTAGTGAATGGATCAGTCAAGTTCTTTTTGTTGATCTTCTGAAGGTTGATGTTATCTCGATCCATGATTTTCTAGACAAGATGTTAGCGATGCAGTATGTGCTTGGTCTGCTGGTGTGTCTTTGATTTCTTCACCTGAGTGATGGCTACAGTGCTGTCATAGTAGAGCAAGACTAGACCATCAAGGAAGGATGCCACTCTAAGCTCGATGATAAATTTTCTCAGCCACAAAGCTTTCTTTGCAACATCAAATGCCGCAATGTACTCTATCTTGCAAATAGAGTCTACCACTATGTGCTGCTTGAAACTCTTCTAGGAGATGGTTCTACTGTTAAGGATAAACACATAATTCGATATACTTTTACTGTCATTATGATCAGATTGAAAGCTGGAGTCTGTAAACCCTACAAGTTTCAAATCTGACTCACCATAAATCAGCCACTGATCTTTAGTATTTCTCAAATACTTAAGGATAGTTTTTATAACCTTCCAGTAGTTCTCTTGTGGATCAAATTGATATCTACTCACTACTGCTAGTGAGCATGCACATCTGATCTCGTATATATCATGGCGTACATAATAGATTCTACTATCAAAGCATTTGAAATTATACTCATGTGCGTTCTCTCTTTAGGAGTTATTGGACAATCCTTTTTAGAGAGAGAAATTTCATGGTCTATTAGAAGATAGCCCTTCTTAGAATTCTCCATGCTAAATCACTTCAATATAGAATCTATGTACATGGACTAGGACAACCCAAGCATCCTTTTAGATCTAACCCTATAGATCTTCATCCTTAGGATGTAGGATGCTTCTCCCATGTTCTTCATGAAGAACTGAGATGATAGCCATACTTTTATTTCCTATAGTGCTGGAACATCATTCTCGATTAAGAGAATGTCATCCACATACGATACAAAAAATACCACAATTGAGTCATTTGTCTACTTGTAAATGCAGGGCTCTTCTCTATTCTTAATAAAGCCATACATTGATCATTTTATCAAAATACATGTCCCAACTCCAAGATGCTTGCTTCAATCCATAAATGGATCTCTAAAACTTACACATCTTGGACTTATCTATGGATGTGAACCCTTCAGGTTGAATTATATACACTTCTTTAGTCAACTCTTCATTTAGGAAAGATATTTTCATATCTATATACTAGATCTCATAGTCCAGATGGATAGCTAAAGCAAACATAATTCAAATGGATTTGAGTATTGCCACAGGAGAGAATATCTCATCATAGTCAATACCATAACATTGATGATATTTCTTAGCAACTAGACGAACTTTATAGACCTCCACCTTCCCGTCTGTCTCCCTCTTTCTTTTGAAGATCTATTTACACCCAATGGATTTAACTCCATCAGGTGGGTCAACCAATGTCCATACATCATTGATCTTCATAGACTTCATTTCGAATTTCATGACCTCAAGCCATTTTTTAGAATCAGATCTCTGCATTGCATCTATGTAAGTGATCAAATCCTCATCGTTCTCATCAAGTTCAATAAGATCACCGTCTTAGATTGAGAAATCATAGTATCTATTTGGCTGATGCGGTTACCAAATCATCTTAAGGATGCAGGTATATTGGGCTCTAAATTTGATCTAATCAAATTCAGTTCAGGTTTAACTAAATGTGTTGGCTTTTCTACCTGCTGAAACTTTCTCAAGTCTATCTTAGAGGCAATAATTCCTTCACCAAGAAACTTTTTTTCTAAAAAGATTGTCCTTATGTTGACGAATATCTTTTGTTCATCAGCATGATAGAAATAATATTCTTTAATTTTTTTTGGATATCCTATAAAAGTGTACTTGTCAGACCTAAGTTCAAGTTTATTTGTTATTAAACATTTGACGTACGGGCATCCCAGATCCTAAAGAGTGAGAGTACTGGCTTATACCCTATCCATATCTCATGTGGAGTTTTAACTACAAACTTATTCGAAATTCTATTTAAAAGATAGCAAATCGATTCAAGTACATATCCTCGGAAGGAGATCGGTAAGCTAACAAAATCCATCATGGATCGAACCATGTCTAACAAAGTCTGATTTCTTCTTTCAAACATACTGTTATGCTGTGGTATTCCTAAGGAGTCTATTGGAGAGAATCTCATTTTCTCCTAGATATGTGAGAAATTTATCAGAAAGTTATTCACTCTCTCGATCAGATCGAAGAATTTTAATACTCTTTTTAGTTTATTTTTCTACCTCATTACGAAATCTTTTGAATATTTTAAATAAATTTGATTTGTATTTCATCAAGTAAATATATCCATACCTAGATAGGTCATCTATAAAAGTAATGAAATAGAAATATCCATCTCTAGCACTTGTACTCATAGCTGGTTCACATATATTAGTATATACTAGACCTAAAAGCTCAATGACTTTCTCACCTTTTTCAGTAAAAGGTGACTTGGTCATTTTTTCAAGAAGACAGGACTCATAGGTTGAAAGTGACTCACAATCATTGACTTCGATAATTTTCTCTTGAGCTAATTTATTTATTCTATTTCTATTTATGTGACCTAGCTTACAGTGTCAAAGATAGACATCAGATACATTATCTATTCTAAGGTATTGCCAGTGGAGTAGACTATATTAACAGATTATGATAATAAATAGATTTCATTATTGAAATGTCTAACACCATTCAAAATGACATTATAATAATCTTTCTTTATTGAAATTTCATAATTATTTTTGGCCAAAAGGCCTATAGAAATTATATTCAATAAAAAGCTAGGATAGAAGTGACAATCACTAAGAATAATAGTATGAGACTTAAATATAACTTTTATGATTTCTAATGCTAAAATTGAAACTGATCTTCCATCTCTAATATTCAGAAATCTTTCATCTTGTTCGAATATCCTACTGACCTGTAAAATCTGCAATAAATTACATATATGGTAAGGGCTTTCGATATCTAATACACAATTACTAATATCATAAATTAAGAAATTAGAAGAAGTTATCATATAAATATCTTATCTAGCAACTGCTTGCTTCTTTCTTGACCTATTTAAATCTAATGAGGTAATGTATTAAGGATAGTTTCTCTTGTAGTATTCCTACTTCTTATAGTAGAAGCATTCTGCTTGACTCTTATCGAGCTTGGTTTTCTTGGTCTGGCTCTGCACTGATGTCCCAGCATGAACCTATACCTTCTTGTTCTTCTTTCCTTTCTTAAAGGGTCGAGAATTATAAGAAGACCCTTGCACACTACATTCATCGACTCCTTGTGGAGCTGGTGATCCTTCTCAAAAGTTTAAAGTAACCCCAACAACCCATGGTAGTTAACTTCAAGCTTTATCATTTTGAAATGAGTAAGAAATGGGAGAAAGGACTTGGATAAGAAGTTCAATATAGCATCTTTCCAAAGTTGCTCGTGCAAGAAAAAAGTAAGCTTGTTCAAATGCTTAATCATCTCGATCATGTATAATATATGATCAGTGACTAAAGCGCCATCTCTTATTCGAGCATTTGAAGATGGCATAACTAGTCTTATGCCTCTCAACCTCATTGGGAGTGCTAAAAGACTTGTTCAATACTTAAAGCATGTCTTTTGGCTGAGCAGACTCAAACCTGTGACTAAACTTATCGTTCATAGCCATCAACATGATGCAACGATCATAATTCGATCATTAAGCCACTTCTGATAAGTGTCTCGAATCATCCCACGTGCGTTCGAAGCTAGCTCCTCAGATGTCGGATCTATCAAAATGTATAAGATCCGTTCATGCTCTAAAACAATCTTCAACTTGCGGTATTAGCTATCGAAATTGGATTCCACCAACTTATCATTATCCAACAATGATTAGAGCGATAAGATAGTGGCCATAACTGTACAAAAAAAAAAATCAAAAACTTAATTAGTAAATAATTTATTAAATATAAAGATTTATATTTTAATCCAAAGATTCTTTCACTATTTTATTCGATTTGGTAGCCTCTATCTCTAATTCGAGAAAATTATCCTAATCCCTTAGTGAGTACTAGAATCCATATAGACTACACATAAGTTGAGCTTTGGTCGATCAATTCATGTACATCTATGGGTAGGTTCATAATAAATTATTTCTCTAAACATCTTCTAGTAATTTAATTTTGCCCCAAAATCCTAATCAGTAGGCTTTGGCCTCTACTAAAATGATCCAGTTGGGTCCAACTATTAACATGACCATACATGGTCCATCTAACTAATCAATAATTAAGTCCAACTTTAGTTGATCAACCTAACTACCATTTAGAGAGTTACGGCCAAGAAATCATATTATGAATGATAATTTTATTAGCCGATAAGCACCAGGCTTTTGAGCCTTTAATGATTATCAAACTATTGGATCCATTATCACTCAACTTAACGAAATGCTATGATCTAATTATCATCATAACTATTTTATTTTTAAGGATCTAATAATTTTAGAAGATTTGGTTAACTTATTTTAGAGAAGAGAGAAAAAAGATTAACTAGCTAATCACGATTTTCTCACTGACTTCACCAAGTCAAATTAATGAAGATCAGAGATAAGTGATGTATCTTAAAATTAACCATAAGTGCACGGTATGCAAAGTAGCATGTCCAGCGAGTATGGATTAATCCCATGAGGAATTATATTTAAATTACGTTCAAATCCTTGTTCAGACGAGCTTTAACAAAGAGTTATGAAAAATTGATTGAATACTTACTACTAAATAGTAAATTAATTTTAGAAAATAATAATCTAAAGATATAGGGCTTTTGAATCTACTAGACTAATGATTTAGAGAGCCTTTCTTAGATTTCTCTTATGATGTCCCTTAATTAAGATGTAATGCGTAGACAAACATTCATCCTGATTAAAGAATTTTTCTTTCAACTACTTCTCTTATATTATCCAAGTATGGACTATGAAGGAACTCTGACCCAACAATAATCCATCAAAATTTTCCACGTAAAGAAGAGAAAAGGAATTAAAAAGATTAAAAGCCTTCTACCTATTATCTTTCTTGCACAGAATCAAGCATGAACTATAAAGGGATTGAAATCCAATGATAGTCCATCAAGTCTCTTGGTAAGAAGCTTGAAGGAAGAAGAACTAAAAAAAATAAAGCCAAGAAGAAATCTTAAGAAGAGTTTCTAATCATGGTTTAGCTTCATCGCAAATCCCAGTGGATTACTTAGCTAGACATGATTTGAAGAAAAACTATAAATTCAATGAAGAAACATAAAAAAAATATTATACTAATTGCTGAAAATTAAAATTATAGTAAATAAAATAGATGCAGAAAGTAAAAAAGCATAAAAATTAAACTATCCTATATGCTAAAATTAAACTACATAAATTAAATTACACAAGCAATGATTAAAAGAAAATAAAACTTCATTGCTGGAATAATAATTTGATTACGAAAATAAGAACTAACTCCTAAGTCATTAACAAGGCTTGGAGTTGAAATAAGAAAATAAATAAAAACAAACTCTCCACTGGCATACTTTTTCCTAGCTAAATCTCCTTATCGTATGTTGAAAGGGTGGAAGAAAGTGAAAAAAGATGGATAAAAATTTTATGAGTAGGTATTCTTGCCTATCACACGGCCCCTATAAGAGTTGTAGTGTGGAGAGATAGATATCTCTTGGTAGAGGCATTGAATTTTATTTATAGGTGTAGGAGGGAGATAGATTTTTTATTTTTTTCATGTAGGACTAACTAAAAGGAGAGGCAACAAGAAATGGGCCATTGGATTAGGGAGCTTGTTTCTCATCCATTGATCTTTAAGTCGCGTTCACACTTGGATCTATGTGAGAGGTTATCTTTTAATCTAGGTCCTTGATCTTTAAGTCATGTTCATACTTGAATCCATGTAAAAGGTCTTCTTTAATTCTGAATCCTTGATCAAGAGGAGGTTGTTTCTCATCTCTTCATGAATAAATCACGTTCACCCTTGAATGGGAGCTGGTTGCTTGGTTCACTTGAATTTGAGCTAATTTGAGTCTAACTTGAATTGTATGAATCCAAACTCTTAATTACCTGTAAAGTATATTAAAAAGCATTAAATTCTTAATAAATAAGAAGTAATTAAATTAAATTTATACTTCTAGTGACTTAATTTGAGTGTTTATCATACCTCCCAATTTGAACTTTACTCGTCCTCAAGTAAAAAAAATATTGATATACAATACTGACTTTCTTCGACATGAGTGTTCATTTAACAATTTTAGAAATAAATGATATCCACCTAAAAAATGATCAAAGTATGTCATTAGGATATTAAGACTATCCAATAGAATAGTTGAGAAAAAAATAAAATTTATAAAAGCTTTTTCTAAACCCACTCTTATCTTTATCCTTGGATCGTCTAACTCTAAGATGGGCTAGTGGTTTTGCATTCGCACATCCATTTCTTTTTTTTTCAGATAAAATGCAGTCCTTGCAATGTCTTAACTACTTAAGCTTTCCATTTAACCCTTGTAGCGAGTGTTAGGCCAATGACTCCCAAACCAGTTGGCTTTAGGGCATTAGATATAAAGCACCCCTCGGGCTTACCGACTCAAGTCAAACAGGCAATGGTTTGGGACTTGGCTATATAATTTTTTTAAATATTGTCCATTTTTTGATACGAAGAATATCATTGCTTAGGCAACAAGACCTGGTTACTCAGTGAAAAATTAATATATTTTTTTTATAAAAGTATATGCATCAACATATCCCACTTATACCCATAAGAGGTTGATTTTCTTTAGATATTAGTAGGAAAGGCTAGAAATGCTCAAAAATAAATTTTTATTCTAGACTCACTATTGAATTGTATTAATATGCAGTCCTTTGATACTTTTCAATTTATCTAAAGTGTGCATCACATGCTGCTAAAATGTCTAATGTTACTCAAGTCTGAAGCATAGTAGGAATATAAATATCAATAAATTTATAAGTAACAAAGGTTCAAAGTAAAGTTCAAAGTTTATCCCTCACCCCCAACTTATTCTATAGTGACTTCAATGAGATAGGAAAAATAAAAATCCAATAGGTAAAAAGGAAGAAATACACCTGAATTTGATGTATCCTTGGTTCAACAGGTATCTTCATATGTTCTTTTTGGTTCTTTCCCTCCAACTTATTTAATATTGACTGAAAGTAAAATCTAAATAAAAAAAAAAAAAAATTTAAAATGCAAAGATCTAGGTTGCCTCCTAAGCTAAGTTTAAGGTCTTTAGCCAGACTTTTATTAAAACTACTCCTAAGAAATTGGGTTGCCTTACAATAAGTACTAAGTTTATAGTCTTCAGCCAGACTTAACTCGGACCTTCAAATGTTATTTTAACCCGGATCATATACAGGGTTGAAAAATTCATCTGGTCCTTCACCACCATTTTCAGAGAGATGGTCTTTTTTTCACATAACCAATTTTATTTTGAATCTCTCTTAATAGATTTAACATCTTCTGAATTGAATCTAGGTCTAATTCAACAGTTACTGGTAGAGTTTCAGATGGACCTAGATATTCATACTTTTGGTATTCAAGGAGTATTTTTTGATCCAATGGTGGTGTTTCTTTAATAATTGATATAATTGATGATTCTAGTTCTGATCGAATATTCCTGTGATTAACAATTGCCCAAATTTTATTTTCAAATTCTTGGTTAATCCTAGGATTAATTTTGATGTCCTCATGGCTTAAATCATTGGGTTCATAGACATCCTCTTGGATCAAATTTTTTTCATTTGGTTGGTCCAATTCCTATTCCAGATTAAAAATATTTGGTTCAATGGTCATATTTTCCAAATGGAGAGCTTCATGAGTCCATTTCGGCAATTGATTATGGCATTGGCAGTTGCTAAAAATGATTTTCCTAAAATAACCGGGATATGATCCTTTGGATTTGGAATGGGTTCAATCTCTAAAATTATAAAATCTACAAGAAAGAAAAAATTATCAACTTTAATTAACACGTCCTCTACCACTCCTTTAGGGATCCTAGAAGATTGATCTGCTAGTTGCAAGGTAATCCCTGTAGGTTTCAGTTCTTCCAACCCTAATTGCTTATATATAGAGTATGGCAAAATGTTTATGCTGGTCTCTAAGTCTAATAAAGCTTTGTCAATATTGGTCTCTCTGATAGTGCATGAAATTGTAGGAGACCTTGGATCTTTGTACTTAATCGGTACTTAACTCGATAAGTAAGAATTCACACTTGCTACCAGAAAGACTCTCTTGGATACATTAGTGGTCCTTTTCTCGGTGCAAAGGTCTTTTAAAACTTTAGCATAGGTCGGTACTTGATGGATCATGTCTAGTAGAGAGATATTTATTTAAACTTTTTTAAACACCTCTAATATTTTATTCAAGTATTTCAATTGTTTATTGGATCTTAGTCGATTCGGAAAAGGAGCTGTAAGCTTGAAGAGTCCTATGAGTAGGTTTGATGAATCATTGAGTCCTATGGTTCTGATGGGTGGGTTGTTCAGAAGATGGCTCAAATGATGAGTCTTCTTGACTCTAAGGCATACCCACCTTATTGTCCACTTATTTTTTTGATCTTAAGGTGTAAATTGCATTTACTTGGTTGACTTAGTTTACATGTTGAAGTCATGGACCATTCTAAGTTCTCAGATTGGGTTCAGGTTGGCTAGGCAACCTACCTCTCTCTCTCACTGATGGTAGAAGCTAACTGACCTACTTGCATTTTCAATCGGGCAATGGCTTGAGTATTGGCATTTAAAAGTTGGCTCATGGTATGCACAAAATTATTCAAGATGGTATTGGTATCAGCAGTTAATTTTGCCAGGACTTCTAGACTCTTTTCTAGTGCACTGACCCTTTTTCCATCATTGTTAAATCCTGGTGCATTATTCAGTATTGGATTAGGCCTTAGGTTAGATTGGTTAAAGCTAGGACCGCCTACATTTGGGTTCTGCGACCATGAGAAATTTTGATGATTCCTCCATCCTAGGTTATATATGGGTGCATAAGGATTGTTCATTGGTTTCTGGCATATGGCATTTACCTGTGCACACCCATTCTCTATTGGGTTTATCAGAAGAGAACAGTCTTCAAGGATATGGTTTGGTGCACTGCACCCACTGCACATGGGTGCAGATACATGGTTCACACTAGCTGTTCTCTGTAGTTTTAAGGCCTCTAACCTACGTGTTAGAGTTGTAGTTTTAGCCTCTACGACTAGGGAGGTTTGAACTTGGTGCATTCCACCTCTTGAAGGTGTTGGTCTTTCTGGTTCCTAAGTTATTTTCTATTGTAGACTCTTCTCGACTAGGTCTTCTAGAAATTGACAGGTCCTCACTGGGTTCTTTGCACATAAATTGACCTTTGGCACATTGACTCTAGCATGATTCTAAAATTTGAATCTAGTCCCTCATAAACTTATTTGGTATAGCCTCCAAGTCCTCTATTCCATGGTGTGGGCATTGGGTCAAGTGGTTTTTAAAATGGTTGACAATACTTTCAGAATGACTCGCCAGCTAGTTGGTAAAATTGGTTTATCTCATTTCTAATTCTAGCTATCTTATGATGGAAAAAAGCATATTTTTTAAGAAACACTCTAACAAAGCCCTCTTAGGTCATGATAGATTGATTTGGTAGGTTATATAACCATTTTTTGGCGTTATCCTTAAGGACAAAATTGATTAGTCTCAGCTTGATCTCATCCTCAGAAAGTTGTTGTAGCCTCATAGTTGCACAAACTTTTTCAAATTTTCTAATGAATATATATACATCCTCTATTCCAGTGAACTTTGAAAGCATATTAATCATTTGAAATTTAATTTCAAAATTATTTGCAGTACGTTGGGGCAACCTAATGCAAGAAGGCTGGACAGATCCAATTGGGTAACATAAATTCTTAAGGATTTGGAGATGATTGGTTTCTTTCATTTTAGGAACTTTAAGGCTTGACACAGGAATCAAGTCAATTCTTACTAGTCAACCCAAAATTCTTCTCCATGAAGGAAGTGGAGAATTCACTTTATTTTATATATTTTTTATTATTTTTTTAAAGAAAAGAGAAGAGGAAGAAGAATTAGTTAAAATTATTTATTTTTTTATTTTTTAAATACTTATCAAGCAATTATCTCTCCTAGGTTATCCTAATTCTAGACAGCTCCTAACTGCCGAGATTATCTTTAAGCACTCCAAGTTTGAAATTGACTAATCGAATTGGCTGGATAAGTATAAAGGTCGATGGGAAGTCCTTCTCCGTTGCTTTTCTTCTAGACATCAATTAGATTGGCCAGGTAAGCGAACAGAATCATAATTAAAAACCATCTTCCTTCGGGCCTCAGTCGTCCCACAAACCATTTTTCTAGACACCGACAGGCCAACCAACTTAAACCTGGTCTAACTCTTGGGTTTCCTTGTCCTAATGAGCTTGGATGTCCCTAGGGTTGACATCTAATTGATTTTATTTAAGGTTAGGATAAATGTAAATGAGGAAACTTATTTATGGGCTAAGGAAGGATGATGAAATCTCCACCTTATCTTATTTAGGTTTGTGTCCTTAAAGTAGTTTAGATATACTTATGCACAACCAATAAGAACAAACAAGTTTTAATAAAAAAATTAATACTAAACTAAGATCAAATTAGTAAGCTAAAAGAAAAGAAAAATGTTAGATTATATACCTAGTTTCCAGCACTCATCAATTTTCTATAAAGCAAGATTAAAAAAAAAAATTAGAAAGGTCAGACTAAAATTAAACTAAAAGCACGAAGAACAAGAATTTAGAATATAATTTAAAACACGCCAATTTTTCAACAATGGTGCCAAAAATTTGATGTGTCTTAAAATTAACTATAAGCATACGGTGTACAAAGTAGCATGTCCAGCGAGTACGGATCGATCCCATGATGAATTGTATTCAAATTACGTTCAAATCCTTGCTCAGGCGAGCTTTAACAAAAAGTTTTGAAAAATTGATTGATACTTACTACTAAACATTAAATTAATTTTAAAAAATAATAATCTAAAGATCTAAGACTTTTGAATCTACTAGACCAATGGCTTAGAGAGACTTTTTAAGATTTTCTTTATGATGTCTCTTAATTAAGGTGTAATGCATAGACAAACATTCATCCTAATTAAAGAATTTTTCTTTCAACTGCTTCTCTTGTGTTATCCAAGTATGGACTATGAAGGGATTCTAACCCAACAATAATCCATCAAAATTTTTCACAGGAAGAAGAGAAAAGAAATTAAAAAGATTAAAAATCTTCTACTTATTATCCTTCTTGCACCGAATCGAGCATGAACTATAAAGGGATTGAAATCCAATGATAGTCCATCAAGTCTCTTGGCAAGAAGCTTGAAGGAAAAGGAACTAAAAAAAATAAAGCCAAGGAGAAATTTTAAGAATAGTTTCTAATCATGGTTTAGCTTCATCGTAAACCCCATTGGATTGCTTAGCTAGACATGATTTGAAGAAAAACTATAAATTTGATTAAGAACATAAAAAATATATCATACTAATTGCTGAAAATTAAAATTATAGTAAATAAAATAGATGCAGAAAGTAAATAAGCATAAAAATTAAACTATCCTATATGCTGAAATTAAACTGCATAAATTAAATTACACAAGTAATGATTAAAAGAAAATAAAACTTTATTGCTGGAATAAAAATTTGATTATAAAAATAAGAACTAACTCCTAAGCTATTAACAGGTCTTAGAGTTGAAATAAGAAAATAAATAGAAACATAGACTCTCCATTGGCATACTTTTTCCTAGCTAACTCTCTTTCTCGTATGTTGGAAGGATGGAAGAAAGTAAAAAAAAGATGGATAAAAATTTTATGGGTAGGTATTTTCGTCTATCACACGGGCCCCTACAAGAGTTGTAGTATGGAGAGATAGATATCTCTTGGTAAAGGCATTGGTTTTATTTATAGGTGTAGGAGGGAGGTAGATTTTTTATTTTTTCCATGTGGGACTAATTAAAAGGAGAGGTAACAAGAAATGGGCCATTGGATTAGGGAGCTTGCTTCTCATCCATTGATCTTTAAGTTGCATTCACACTTGGATCTATGTAAAAGGTTATCTTTTAATCTAGGCTCTTGATCTTTAAGTCGTGTTCATACTTGAATCCATATAAAAGATCTTCTTTAATTCTGGGCCCTTGATCAAGAGGAGATTGCTTCTCATCCCTTCATGAATAAGTCGCATTCATACTTGAATAGGAGCTGGTTTCCTGGTTTACTTAAATTTAAGCCAATTTGAGTCTAATTTTAATTGTATGAGCCTAAACTCTTAATTACATGTAAAGTATATTAGAAAGCATCAAATTCTTAATAAATAAGGAGTAATTAAATTAAATTTGTACTTCTAGTGACTTAATTTGAGTATTTATCAATAAGTCGATCTAAGAAAATCTAAATCAGTTATACTAATTTATCTAGTTGACATGGATCAACTTGAATTGTCAAATGATCTAATCAAAATATAATTTCACCAAAAAGGTTAGATAAGTAAGATCGGTGGGAGGCATATGCCATTAACTCATCAAAGATCGAATCAGTGCGAGTAGCTTTCAATTAAAGACCATCGATCATAATTTGCCAAACTTACCTTAGACACTAACTAGTTAATTAGTTTCATTTGGATCCACCTAATAGTTCGGGCTAGATTGCTTAGCAAAGAATTAAGTCTATTTGGTTCTCGTTAGAAATACGGACTTGACCAACTATAACTATTATAATTTATCTACAGAGTCCTTAACCTAATCTAAGATAATATTTGATTAGATTTAATTAATTATTCTAATTAAGTTTATTCTTTAATCTAACCTTAGGTCTAACCCAATTAATGGACCTAATTCACTCTAACCCATTAACCCATCATTTATGATTTTTGTCTTAGGATCTTTAATTCACAATCCTATATTCTAATCAGTAATCCTTAATTCTTAATTAAGTGTTGGGCTGAGGGTTAGAATTTTTGATATTTTAAAAATAATTTTTATATTTATAAAATATTTTTACAATCTGGTTCTATCAATCAATTGCATGTTTGATTCATAATCAATACGCACATAATATAAAATCATGAATCTACTTTAGATCTAATCTAAATATATTCATGATAATGAAATTTAGATTAAAGTAATTTTAATTTTAATAAATTATAAATTATTTTAGATCAAATCTAATTTATTTATGATTAGATTTTAGATTAACACGTACTAGGATAACCTTTTTACTATAAGGGATAAACCTTATAATAGGACAATCTTATAAGATCAGTCCATGCAATCTAAATTTATTATTTTTAGATTTAAATAATTTTAAATCTATTAAATTATAAATTTAATTATATTATATCTAATATATTTATGATTAATTTTGGATCTGCATGTACTAGAACAATTTTTTCACTATAGGGGATAAATCTTATGACAGGACAACCTTATAAGATCAATCTATGCAATCTAAATATTTAATTTTATATTTAATCTTAGATTATAATTTAGATCTAATCTAAATAATTAATCTAAAATATGCATAATAATCATATCAAACAGACCTAGGCTTTGATATCAATTGAAGAAAATCTTGGATTTACATGCATCTATTTTGAAACTTTTTCAAAATTATGTGCAACAGAAATCAGAAGTTAATCAAATTAATCTATAAAATATTCCTAAATCAAGGATCTTCTGATATAATTTATGCAAGTATTAAATCTAAAAATTAAATATAAAACTGAAGGAAAGATATTGATCATATCAACATTGATCAAATCTAGATCTAATACAGACAATTATTGAGATAGAATCTCAATACCTTTTCATGGGTCGAGAACTCCACTTGCTAATTCGAGGTTGAGATTGTCGCTTTGAGCAGCACAGGTGTTCGATCTCTATGAGTAGTCCACATGAAGCCTCGAACTGATTAGAAGTTCAATGGCTAGAAATCAGCGTAGTGTACGTGCACTTTGCTGATCCTTCTTCAATGGTTAATCACGAACCTCCTTCAAATTGCTTGGACCTTCCAAAGATCAAAGGAGATAAAAAGGATGACTAGAGAGATCTTTCTTCCTCACTTTTTCTCTCAAAAAGCTTGTGCAAGAAGATGAAAGAAAAATCCTAGAGAAGACCCTTCTTCTCTCTTTCTTTCTCTCATCAGGACACACAATGTTGTATCCTAAATAAACCCCATGCCCAAGACTCTCTAGCACCTAGGAATCCCACACCCAAGCCCACTCTCTTTGGTGAATTTACTATAGAAATTCCATGCCCGAACCTCTCTTAAATAGGGAGATAATGAGGAGAGCTTGTCTAGGTCAAACACCTAGAAAGGCATGTCCAAATAGACAAGTATAGGGGGCGCCCAACTCTTGGGAGCCTCCTTTTTTCTTGGTGTGAATTCCTTGGTTTTGGTGCACAAACCTTCTTTATTTTCTACTAAAAAAATCAAAAAAATAATCTAGTTAATTGGCACCTCAAAGGAATAGAGTTTTGATTTTGTCCAACTCTATTAAATAGAGTTTTAAATCAAAACAACCTTCTTGCTTTGACTTGGTCCAGAACCAATTTTCATCTAAGAAAGGGGAGGTGTGGGGATGCAGATGGACTCTTTCTGGGCATGAGAGATCTCATGCAAAACCAAGAGATGGCATGGGAAGGGATGAGGTGGTGCATGGAGAGAGAATCCCAGTCAAACTGGGTTCTCTAGTTTTCTATAGTCAAACCTAGAATTTAAATCCAATCAAATTAGAATTGTTGCAATCCAATTAAGGATGATCTTACTCTAAATAAAAGCCCAATTAAATCAAATTAAATTATATTTAATTTAATTTAAATTTTAATCAAATTAGAAATTAAGTGCACACAAGTCTTAATTGAATAGAAAACTATTCTTTCTTGCAATTGGCTTATCCCATAAATCAATTAGACTTGATTTAATCAAGTCCAAACCAAACTTAATTGAATCTTATTTAATTAAACTCGATCTTACCCCTCATGCTCAATCAGATTGAGCCAATTAGCAATCTGATTGCTAATCAATCCTCCTGCAATACTTACAGTAGGTTAAATATCAATCATATTAAGTGTTTGACTCTAAAATAATTCTTAATCATTGATCAACCATCCAATCAGATTGAAATCTCTAATGTGTATGATTCCATAGATTTGAACATATGCTGGTATCATAGGAATAAATTTTTGTATCAATTGAAGTGATCATCTAGCAATGATATCCGATTACCAGATAGGTTGAATGTATAAAGCAATATTCTAGAATCCATGTGGATATGATTTTCATATAATTCATCCTCTTAACTATGAATGCTCATAGGATGACTCAGGATTTAACTATCAACCCTGAATAGATCATCCATATTTTATTTTAAAATATCAAATCCATCATATGGATTATCCTAGCCAAGATTTTACTAAATTAAAATACAGTGATATATTATCTCCAAACTCTTAGAGCAGTCAATCCCATCTTGATCATTCACTGATTTTATAAATACTTGATTGTGCCTAGAAACCTTCCATTATTGAATTAGAAATTTAAGTATTCCGATATCAAAATATCATGAGTTGCTTGCAAGTCACCATGGTAATCTCAGATCGAAGGGATACTCATATCCATATTCCATCAAAGCAATTCATGACAGTAGAATGCTTTGAAGTTAGTCACGTTTAGTGATGATGTATTTCTATATCTCACTTATATACCAGTGTCTCCACACTCTTTGGTTAAGAGGACAATCAATCTTTATGACACACAATAATCTATACTCGATAAATATTGTCATCCTTGATAATAATGTATCATTTGATCGTGAACTAATTTAAGAATAAATCCTTCTTTTATCAATTCTAAATAGTTCTAAGGACTTTATCACAACATAGGAGTTTATTAGAAGATATATATTTATGATGAAAAATACTAGAATAAATTTTTTATTCATAATAAATTATTTATATTTTATAAGATGAGCCCAACCATCAATAGACTGATGACTGACTTTGAGACACATTTTTCAATAAATCTATGGTTGTGGCTCTGAGTAGTCATAGGCATAATAATTGGTATCAGAGCTGCCGATTATTCTAATAGTTTGGTATCAGAGCTTAGTTGAGCGTGGAGAAGAAAAAAGATCAGATTTCAGCAGAGGATCAGTAGCAAGTTTTTTAGATCTAAGATTTTCTCTAGACTTTATGAGGAAGAAAGAGATCTAGAGGCTACTATCCATCTTTTTTAATTAAGATAATTTTTAGATCTATCTATTTGCTATTTTTTATTTGGATTGATCATGGAAGGTAGTAGGTTGAAGATAGGATTTGAGAAGTTTGATGGTAAAGAAAGTTTCACCGTATGAAAGGTTAAGGTAGAGGATCTGCTGGTTTAGATAGAGCTGGATTTGACCTTATAGGATAGATTGGAGGAAATGACAGATAAGGTATGGGTGTCCTTGGAGAAAAGGATATGTGCCATAATTAGAGCTTGTCTAGCAAATGAAATTTTATATGGTGTGTTGAAGGAGAACACCCAAAGGCTTACCATCGAGATTACATCAGTTATACATAAGAAAGAATATGTGCAACTAGTTAATTCTGAAAAAGCAATTGTACAGTCTTCAGATGTAGGAGGGTGAGGATGTTGTGGGGCATATTCAGCAATTCGATCGGATGAGCATGAACTTGCTCAACATAGTGGTGGATCTCAAAGAGGAGGATAAAAATTTATTACTACTGTATTTGCTATCTAGAAACTTCGATCCATTGATAACTACGCTATTATATAGTAAGAAGACATTGGTATATGAAGAGATCGTGTCAGTGCTCAAGGCCAACGAGCAGTAGGAGTGGATGACAAAGAGAAAGATCTTCTAAGAGGATCTCATGGTTTTAGAGAGGCCGAAGAAATAGAAGAAGAAAGGTGAGTAGAGGGGCAATAAGGAGTCTAGGACATGCTTCAAGTATGGTGAAGAAGGATACTTTAAGCTAGAGTATCTACTTTAAAAATAGTGCAAAGGAGAAAAGTTGGAATCCATTGGTTCAATTGCTAAAGGAGAAGAGTCGGATGAGCTCTTATTGATTTCAAAGGAGCCCGTGGGGTACGGTATATCTGGGATGGCTTCGAAGGAATCCTTGGAGTGTAGAGGATTCGAAAGGATAGCGACGGTGTTCAAGGTGCAGTGATAGACCTACTAATGCGACATTAGGTGGTTGGCCTCGAATGACTTAGATACAGAGTCAGGATCTTCTACGATATTAGAAAGACTTCGATTCCAAAAGGAGCATTGGGCAAAGGTGGCTTCACCAATGGAGAGAGATGCGACATGAGTTCAAAGCAAAGAGGTGTAGAGGGAGGAGCGATATTCCAGTACCAGCATTGAAGATGCATCCTTCTAGGTGGAGTAGGATGTGCAGGTAGACAGGCATAGTTCTAAGAAGATCTTATCGGGATATGCAACAAGTACTGGTACAGCAATAATGCAAATTCTCCAAGAAGTCTAGGACAAGTGGTGCGACTGCCAAGCAAAAGGATGCCTACAACTCCAAAGGTGGTGTAAAGAAGCAAGCCAAAATTTTCAGTAGATGAGGCGGTCATCCCAAAGACCTCAAAGAAAGTTTAGCAGCTGAAAAAGGATGGTGGTAGTAAAGTGTACACAAAGGGCTGTCATGGTGCACAGCAGCAGCTAGATCATGCAAGAGGGTATTGCCAGATATGCCAAGGCTTGGATGCGCCAATATGAAGATTATAAGAATTTGTAGTGCTCCCAAGCCTTGGGAGGTCATGAAAGGAGTCATGATGTTGACTCTAGGAGACTAGGACAGATATAGTCTTAGGGCTAGGACAGGAGTAGTCCTAAGGTGGAGGTAGTGTATAGCCCTTTAAGGCTTGAGGTCTAGATGTTGAGGATCTTGAAGAGCTTAGTTGGTGCTCTGGAGGGACACAAGATAGAGCAAAGATCCAGAAGAAGTATCAGCCAAGAAAAGGGCTGGCATATAGTTGGAGTCGACTCGATCCCAGTTGGAGTCGACTCGAGATGCAGGAGAGTCGACTAGAGGATGGACCAAGTTGACTCAGTCTCAAAGTTTAGCTAGATAGTGGCGTTCGGTATGGCATGCAGGGGAGATAACTCGGTTCTGAGATGAGTCGACTTAGATACAGGTGAGTCGACTCGATCTTAAATGGAGTCAACTCGATTTTCATGAGCAAAGATACACAAGAGGTCTGTTTGGGCTAGGATTTGGATCGATCCTAGGGATTTTAAGGCCTGATTTAATAAGGTCTTAAAGGCGCTAATTCATTTATGGGTCAGATTTAGATTCATGGGATGAGAGTATATAAACTATAGATGTACATGGGTTTGGGTGAGTACTTTCATGTATTAGGTTAGCCTAGGAAAGTTTTTTAGCTGAAATTTATTAGAATTCATGTGAAAATCCTAGGATATATAAATCAAGGTATTGTAACTTTTACAATAGAGTGAAATATAATTGAGCTTTTCTCTCTAACTCTCTTCTTTCTTCTCTCTGATTTCAATGCCAAAATTCTAGAAGCTGCCCCTTTCTCTCTTTTTTTTAAATCTTTTTTGATTTGTTGAATTAACACCCAGATTCAGTGTAGGAGATCGGATCTACGGCTATGGCTCCGAGCAGCCATAGGCACAACAAAATTCACATGTCCTACTCTACTATGTCAAACATCACAAGATTCAAAATTTAATAAGATTGATTAAGAGGAACTGAAGAAGAATATTTACTAATTGAAGGAGAAATTACATTGAGTTTGAATAATCTTATTGGAATAAGATACAAATCCTTTCCCAATAAATATATCACCTTTAGAAATTACAATCTTATTGGACTCTAATATAATTTTATATCCTAATTGTACTAATAAAGATCCATTGATGAGGTTTCTTTTGATGTCTGGAACATATGCTGCACATCTTGAAGGATAATGCTTTTTTCTGAGGTAAACCTTAGGTTAACATTTTCTCTACCCAAAATGTTGATTGTTGTTCCATTTTCCATGACCACTCTTCCTCCACTTGAGTCAGGGTAAGAGAAAAAAGATGCTCTATCAATGCAAACATGAATATTGGCACCAGAATCTAAACAATCAATGATTTTATAGGTAAAGTTAACTAAAGTGGTGAAAGATACTGACCTAAAGGTGGATGGTTCACCTTCTACCGTATTAACCATAGGTTTGGATTGAGGTTGGTTCTTCTTCTTCTTGATCATAATCTTTTCCTTCTTTTGATAGAAGCATTGATGTGCAAGATGGTTATCTCGACCATAAATGAAGCAATACCTCCCAACAATTGGTTTCTTGTTTTCATATGGTTTGAGAATTAGGTTTAGGCTAGTTCTAGAATCTACCCCTTTTTTTCTTACCCTTGGTTTTGAAGTTCTTAGATTTAAATGCCTGGTTCAAGCTATAATGGTTCTGACCCTTAGGGTTTTGTTCTAGATTTTGAAATTCGGTTAGGTTTATACTTCGTCTTTCATTTAATATTCCTTCAATTCTCTAATTCTGTATTGATCTTCTATTCTAATCGCTTGAATCACTGATCTAAGGGTAAAATTTCCTTTGGTTCTTCTAAGATCACGTCCAAAATTAGGTCATGATGGTGTGAGCTTGTCAATTAAATAAGAGACTTGATAGTTCTCATCTAATATCGAGCCACCTCTATGAATATCTTAGACCAAATTTTGGAAATGATGGATTTGGTCATTAATGGTAATATTATCTACCATCTTAAAGTTGCTAAAGGTACTAATGATAAATCTCATGGTCCCTTCATTATCTCTACTATAGGCATCTTCTAGGGCAATCTATAGTTCCTTAGCAGTTTTATATTTTCTTCATATAGGTCGATAGACAAATTAGAATCCTAAACTTATAATGAAACTCAATTTCTTCAAATGATTTATCAATTCTAGAGATATATGAGGAATTAGATAATCTCGAAAAGGATCTTGATCTAGATGAGGAAGAGGATACATCATATGATGGCCTTTTTTCAATGACAATTATGAAGCCTAATGTGATTAATCAAGCCTCAAGTTGATCCTACCACCTAAAGAACCCATGGCCATTAAAATTTTTGGGTTTAAGGGTCAAAGCTTCCTTGACACCCATTGATGTACAATATAGGATTACAAGAATTTAACTTAGGGGTTTTTGAATAGAGTCGCAAATAGAGTTTATAGAATATTGGGACTCATAGTGTTCACAGAAAACTTGCAAGCAAATACGAGAATCGGTCTTTAGAACAATAAAAGATTGAACAAATGCGATTTCTATAATTTAATGTTTCAAATGAATTAAAATACTAAAAGCAGAACTGCAAATAGAAGTTAAAGTCCATTAGGACTCTCTATTTTCAAAATAGAAATCAGAAATTTAGAAACAAAAATAATGCTACTAGTCGGCCTCTATTGCACAGAGTATTAAAAGCGATGGAGTAATTCCAATAGCAATAATTTATCAATATCTAAGAAAGTCAACCAAATTAAAATACTAGAATCTAGTATCTGAATAATGTAAGTCATAACAAAATAAAAATCAGAATGTAGAGATCGTTAATTTGCCTTAGAATGTTACGAAGAATCCTTTTATGAAGAGAGTTTTATCAAATAGAAAATTGTTTAAACTTTGAATTTATCTAAACTATATAGATAAAAGTTTTAAATTGACTTACCTAGGGTCAGTTTGGATTAGCCTCTAGAATTTAAGAAGCAAAAATAGAAATGAAGCCTAGAAGCATGTGATTAATGTCCTATAATAAATTTCCGACCCTCATGCCAGTGTTCATCAAAAATTCTATCCTAAGATATGATCGAGATAACCTCTTTTGGAGCACAATCATGGAGAGAGTTGACAAATCTCTTAAAACTTAGTAATTTAAACAGAGGTGAAAGAATGTTCAAATGCTAAAGAGATGAAGTAGGAGAGAGAGAAGACTTAAGAAAAAAGTAGTATGATCGTTGTTTTTTTTTTTATATCCATGAGAAAATGCGAACAAGGGGATGCTTTGGAAACATGCAATTAATGTCCTCTGGTCAAACATCTAGTCAAACGGTCAATTGACCATTACAGCAACAACAAAAAAAAATAGTGATGTTTAAAAATGAAAAGGCAAAAATTAAAATAATAAAAAATATATAAAATTATCATATCATCATGCATGGGTGCAAGCCCGGCCGACACACACGTGAGGTATAAGACTCACTTCCCTCCTTGACCCAAAAAAAGGTGAGCAAAAAAAGAAGGTAGATAAACATCAAGAAAAATTGTTCCTTTTCAACGTGAGACTAAACTCATTACCAAAACTTTAGGAATTTTTGAAAGGAAGGGAACTTTTTTTTTCCTTCCAACTCTCCAATAGAAAGTGTAATAGTGGAACACTTTACTCCTTAAACTTTGACCCCTAGTCTTATGTTTGACCTTCAAATTTAGAATGTGTTAGCCAATCATTCTTTTATGACTCGTATTGCTTCTCTTTATGGAAAGTAGAAAGTTGAACATGAAATCTTCTGGTTCAATCTCTTGCTATTGTGTAATGATCTACGATCTTTTCCAAAAAAAGCTAGCTAGAACATTGTAAGTGCTCAAGATCTCTCCCACAGACAAAGTAGAGCAGGACTAAACACACCAATAAATTTCTACCAAAAAAAACACACCAATAAAGGCTTTAATATACTCCCACTTAGACATTAGTTTTGCCCCTAGGTTAAGTATCCAAACCTAGTCAAATCTACTCATGTCGTTCCATCGGCAATCTCAAAAAGATCCCCGGCTGCATTACCTCGTATTCAACATGGAACACCGACCGAGTCCGCCCTAATTCTATTTACAATGACTCAAGATTTTATCCTTAAGAAAAAAGTTAGTCAAAAACTATTAATTAGATTTTTTTAATCATATATAAGTATTCAGCACCTTTCCAGCATCCAATCGATCTCGCGCAGGCTGTCACATAATTGATCTCCCCCTTTCCAAGTGGAAGTAGATGGCACAAAAACAAAAGTTATCTAATCAATGGGATCCACTTGTCATCACATCTTTAAATGAGGGGCAAAAGTGTTGTTGGTTTGCCTCATCCAAGTCTTAGCACTGCAGGGAAAATTCCATATCTATCAAAAAAGATGTGGGAGATGGAATGCTATTAGAGGTAGTGGGGGAAAATTCGCTTTGCTGGAAGGGACGGAAGTATCTATCGAGGGAGTACGCGAGGTTCCCTGGGCCATCTTGCAAGTGAAGCGGCTTCAGCCTCAACCACAACAGATATGCTTGCTATTGAGGAATTATCATCATCTGGAAGCCATCTCTTACCACAGCTGACTTCTTCAATGACGGTAGACCGGCTGCTTTTGGCCTGTTCTCCCTTCCAGATTCGAGGTCTTGGGTGATAGGAGTGGTCTATGCAAGTACTTCAACTACGGCTGGTACTGTTAGAAACATTTATTTGTTTTTGTTATTTTGTTAATGTTTCTATAATTGTGTTTAAAAAAGTTTAAAATTTTTTAAGTGCACCGGCACACTTACGCGTGTGCATGACATACATGATGGGTGACTTGATAAGATCATCTATATTGTTGGGAGAGAAAATGATCCCATTGAAATTCTTGTAAACCAATTATCGCCGATCCTCTGAAGGCACCATCCAACCCAAGATGCAACCAAGGCGGTTTCCGAGCTCTGATTGATATTGAAAGGCATGCTTCTAAGTTCGGTGAATTCCAACTTTCAATCTAAGCCTAATAATAGTTTATCCAAAAATGGTAGTGATCTCTTGTTGATGTCCAACCCTGAGTGTCTTCTGAGTTTTTCGATTCCAATTTTCAGTTCAGGCTTGATGACAATAACTCTAAGATAGTAGTTTCTGTCAGGATCCGACCTCGAACGTGGCCGAACCTCAAGCTAACCTTACTTAAATCAGTTTAAGCAATCCTAACGTAGTTCCGATCAAAAAACTCAATGCTTGTCCAGCTCTCAAGCTCATCCAATCTCAGATCTAAAGTGCAAGTCCTACCCAAGTAACTGATCCCCAAACTTGGTCTATCCGACCTCAAATTTTATAGAATAACTACAGCCCACGGAGCCAGTTCTTAAGCTTAATATCTTCCAACCTTCAAGCATCAACGATAAGAATAGATATTTTTTATCTGCGCCACAACCGGATTACATCTAGCTACTAACAGGCAGTTATGATCGTCCACTTATCCTTCTTAACAGATTAGAACCATCTGAATGGCCCACTAGCAGTCAGTTACAGCAGTCACTGTCAATCTGTTACAGCTCCATCTATAAATAGGATCCTCAAGATATGTTTTCTTCTTTAATTTTTTCCTAACTCCTGAGTACTCTATTCTTATTGACAGATTTCTGAATTGATCATCAGAGGGTCCATGCTAGAGCCACCCACCTTCAGTCAAGATTTTATTTTGCAGGTCTCACCAGCGAAATCCCAAATATCTACTCTAGTAGTTTCGACGATAATCTGATTTCTTCATCAATAGAATTGGCACTAGAAGGAGGGCCTTTGAACCCTTAATCTTAAAGGAGTACCTAGCCAAGATGCTGCCCAAGAAAGCATCATCCCGGCAATCTACTGCCACAACCTCTCGATCAAATCTAGTACCGATTGATCATCCGCTTCCAGCACAAACTCCTGCCCTCCACCTTCCCAACCGGCGGCAATGATGGATGCTAATCAATTTAACCTCCTGGTACAATAGGTTAGGAGTTTCATGGAAGCTATGCAAGCGATGCAACAAATTTTGACACCTCCACCCTCTGTGAAGCCATCATCGAAAAACCAGAGCCAAGATCTGGGAAGACCTGCCAGAGGAAGCCATCTGGGAGGCCTCAGAGAGGGGAAATAGAGATCAATGAGTCCTTTCTTTGACCATGATTCAACTTTAAGAAAATCTCTGCCTCCTATGAAGCCTTCATGCTTTGAGATCCATGATCAAGATGATGATCTCGATAAAAAATTACAAGAAATAAACAGGCAGATCAAAGAACTCCACATTCAATCCCATCTCGAAAAGATGATTTCTGCACCAACCCTTCATTCACTATCCGAATTATGCAAGAGCCTATTCTACTAAACTTCAAGCTTCCTCAGTTTGAGAATTATGATGAGACCTCAGACCTGATCAATCATCTGGACTCCTTTCAGATGATGATGCTCTTTCATGGAGCATCGGATGTCATTTTGTGCCAAACTTTTTTATCAACTTTAAAAAGCATGGCACGATACTGGTACTCAGATCTAAAATCGGATACCATTTATTCTTTTGACTAGTTGAGCCGAAAGTTTGCGGCTCACTTCATTAGCAGCTGGCATCAATAGCGGGGGTCAAATTTCTTTATCAGCATCAAGCAACATGAAGGAGAATCAATCCGAGCCTACATCAGTCATTTTAATGCTACCACCTTGGAGGTCCAAAATTTAGATCAGTCTATTATAATGGCCGCTCTAAAGGATAGTCTTCAGAAAAATGATCTCCTCTTCTCATTGGAGAAAAAATATCCTCGAGACTTTGCCGACATGTTAGCTCAGGCCGAGGGATACTCCCGAGTTGAAGAGGTATTCAAGTTGTGGGATGCTGATGCCATAAAGAAATGCCTGGTAAGAGAACCCAGCAAGTCCTCTCCCCCTTCTGAAAGGCCGAGAGAAGGTCGGCGGTGCTCTAGGACACCATCTAGGCACAGGCAAACTCGAACTCCACCTTGGGTTCGTCAGCCAAGACACCCTAACAAGAGAATGCAATGAAACCCTCTTCCAAGAAGATTCAATAATTATGCTCCTCTGAATGCTCCAAAAGCTTAAGTTCTGATGCAGATTAATGAGCAACTACCGAGATCAGAGAAGATGCGGTCTCACCCCAACCGATGTAATCCGAATAAGTTCTGTTGGTACCATCATGACCATGGTCACAATACTGAAGAGTGCATTTAGCCTCAGGATAAAATTAAGAAGTTGATTCAATGGGAGCGGTTGGATCAATTTATTCAGCATCGACTTAAGAGGCATAAAGATCAGCCAAGGGTGCTCTCCCAACCAAAACAACCTTAAAGAGAAAAACTAGAAGGAGATCGACCCTCACTGGGAATTATCAATATGATAACCAGAGGACATCGGTAGGAGGGAGCTGGCAGATCAGCAAAATTGGCAAAGAAGCGAAAAATCGAGGAGCCCATAGTCTTCACTAAAAAGGATGCACAAGAAGTCCAGTTTCCACATGATGATGCGATTGTAATTTCTTTAAATATTATCAACATGATGTACACCGTGTCTTGATTGATAATGAAAGTTTCGCTGATGTCTTATTTTATAATATTTTTTCTAAAATGTTCATATCTGATGACTGATTGGGGCCACTAAATTTTTCATTGGTAGGATTCACTGGTAATACAGTACTAGTTGAGGGAATAATCAACCTACCCATAGCAGAAGATCAGTTTCCTAAGCAGTCCTGAGCTCAAATCGATTTTTTGGTAGTTAAAGCTCCCTCAGCTCATAACACTATCATCTAAAAGTAAAATTTTCATTCGAGCTGTGATGTCCACTTATCATCTGAAAGTTAACTTTTCAATAGAATGTGGGGTTGGAGAGATCCAAGGTGACTAGGCCCTAGTGCGCCATTCTACACAATTGCTTTACAAGGGGCTAAGCAGTCTAAGATATGTCCCATGGAAGGGCTTGATGCTAGAGATGAATTAATTGAAGAGCATGGAGAACCCATTGATGACCTCATTACAATTTTCTTATAAGATGGAAATAAAGATCATAGCATCTAGATTGGTTCGAATTTGGACAGGATGACCAAGAGGCAACTCGCTACTTTCTTGCAAAAAAATGCAGATATTTTTGCTTGGGTTCCTGCGGATATGCCTAGTATTGATGCTGATATGATGGTTCACTGTTTGAATGTGGATGACACATGCCGACCTGTGAAGTAGAAGAAGCAAAGTTTTTTACCAGAGCACCAGAAAGCAATTGTAGAAGGGTGGATAAATTGCTTAAAGATGAATTTATTTGAGAGGTGTCCTATCTAAATTGGATTGCAAATATAATTCTTGTCAAAAAAACAAATAGAAGTAGCGAATGTGCATAAACTTCACTAAATTAAACAAAGGATGCCTAAAGGATAACTATTCTCTACCTCAAATTGATCAACTAGTGGATGCAACATCGGGTTATGAGCTTCTCACCTTTATGGATACTTTTTTTGGCTACAATCAAATTTGGATGGTACCTAAAGATGAGAAGAGAGCTATCTTTATTACTGATCATGATTTTTATTGTTATAGGATTATATCTTTTTGGTTAAAGAATGTAGGTGTGACCTACTAGCACCTGATGAATAAAATTTTTAAAGGGCAGATCGAATGCAACATGGAAGTATATATGAACGATATGCTTGTCAAAAGTAGGTCCTCAAGGAATCATATTGAAGATATGGAGGAGACCTTCAATACCCTTCGAAGATACAAAATGAAGTTAAACCCAACAAAATATGCCTTTAGAGTAATCTTGAAAAAATTTCTGGAGCTCATGGTGTCAAAATCGGACATCGAGGCAAACCTAGAGAAAATCCAAGCTATTCAAGAGATGACTGCACCAAGAATAATAAAAGAAGTTTAACGCTTGATCAAAAAAATTGCAATGCTGAACCATTTTATTCAAGGTCGGCGGAACGCTTTTTGCCCTTCTTTTAGGTGCTTAAGTAGCCCAAAAACTTTCAATGGACTTTAGAATATCAGCAAGCCATTAAAAAATTAAAGAGCTATCTCAGTTCTCCTTCCCTTCTTGTCAAATTTGAGCCCGATAAAGAATTGTTCTTACACTTGGCAGTTTCGCCTATGGCCATCAGTGTAGTATTGTTTAAAGAAGAGAATAAAATTCAACAGTCGATCTACTATATCAGTCAAATTCTAAGAAATGCTGAAACGAGATATACTAAGTTAGAGAAACTAACTTTTATCTTACTAATTATAGCCAAAAAGCTCTTACCTTACTTTCAAGAGCACATTGTGGTCCTTCTTAAAGATCAACCAATAAAGGATGTTTTACATCAACCAAATACTTTCGGAAGGATTGCAAAATAGGCAATCGAACTCACTAAGTTTGACATAAAGTTTCAACCTCGGTTGTCCATCAAAGCCCAAATACTAGCAGACTTTATGGTTGAGTGCACTATTCCAGATCCTACCGAGCCTGAACTACTAGAAGCAAACATTTCTAATCCTCAGCCAAACTCCTCTGAAGAAAAAATTGATCTGCTAAAAGGGTGCTGGATCTTGCAAGTAGATGGCTCGTCCAATGCCTCTAGAGCGGATGCGGGCTTGATCCTTATCAGCTCAAAAGGAGTCATTGTCGAATAGGCTCCAAATTTTCAATAATAAATAATAAAGCCAAGTATAAGTCTCTAATTATGGAATTTTAGATAATGAAAGATCTAGAGATAGACCATCTAAAAGCCCACAATGACTCTCAACTAGTAGTAGGGCATGTCCAAGGGAATTACAAAGCTCAAGAGGAAAACATGAATGTTGCCCAAAGGTAGCAACCCAAAAGGATGGGGTGAATTGGGTTCTTATAAAATTTTAACCAAATTTAAAATCTAAATAAGTATGTACTTTAATTTTAACCTAAGTAGTATGATTGAGATGAGTACAATATGAGTAGTAGCGGATTCAAGACATGCAAATGTTATGCAGGAATTTAAAGACTAATCCAAGTAAATAATAAAGCAAGTAAAGAAAGAATCAAAGGCACAACACAAACATACAAAATTTTATAGTGGTTCGATGCAACCCACACCTACGTAAACTCTCCAAGCTTTTCTTGAAATTTTTACTGTAATCTATCCTTGATTATAGTGTGTTTATTTTTTTGAGTTCACAAACAAATCTAGTTGATTTTCATAGGAGCACCAACCAAAATCTTATACCATTAGTTTTTCGGATTTCCTAACAATTCAGTTGATTTTTTGGGCCAACCAACCAAAACCTATATAATGTCCAATTATGGACTTGGACAGGCTTAAACCCCAAGTTTTTTTTTCAAAGAAACTTGTAAAGAAATAAAATACAAGGATGAAAAAGTTCAGCACAAAAAAAAAATAAAAAATATAAATTCTTTAAAGCTTGGAGAAGTTGTCGAATGTATGCTCTTTTGAAGCTTCACTTCTCTTCAAATGATGCTTGAGAGATTGTACTAGATGTTGGAGAATATATTAATTGAAAGTCCTCTGATTTCACTAAATTGGTTTCTCTCTTTTTTCTCTTCTTTTGATGTGCAAATGGAGCTCATTCAAATCTGAAAATGATTTCTCTCTTAATCCCACTTAATCTTGCTTCCAAATTGATTCTCCATCTTTAAATACTCTTGAAAAATGGTTGGAGAGTAAGTTCTAGCGGTTGGAAGCTCTGAAATAGCTGTTGGAGACAAAAAAAAGAGCCATTGAAAAGGTTGCAGAAACTAGCCATTAAAAGCTGTCAAACACCGTCGAGCTAGGTTCGAATCTAACTTCGAGCTGGCTCGGCTGAAGAGCTAGCTCAGATCCAATTTGAGCTAGCTCGAATAGCAGAATAGAAAAATAATTTTTCTGCCATCCTGAGAGAGCTGGTTTGGATCCAATTCGAGCTGGCTCGAACAGCAAAGCAGAAAAATAATTTTTCTGCCATCCTAAGAAAGCTGGCTCGGCAGTATGCCAAACCAAAATATCAATTCTGTTTTATGCCAGAGTTTGCTCAATTCCTGAGCGGGTCGGTTCTAAATTTTTTAACTTCATTTTTCTTCATTATTTAACCTTCCAAACTTAAATTTTTTGATCCCTAATCTTTCGAATGATATTTATTTCTTCTTCTTTTATTTTTTTTATAATAAGCCATCCAAAGTTTGTGAAATTTTTTTTTTTATGTATTTTGGCTTGACATCTTGAGAAGATTTCTTCCAAAGATAATTTCTTCAGTATGAGCATTTGAGAAACCCTATATTCATTCTTAAAATATTTGATTAGTAATATTTTTATTTAATATTTTATGATCATCAAAATCAATCATAGAGTCAACAATCTCTTTCTTTTTGATGATGATAAAATTTTGAGTATATATGCAATAAAAATAATTAATATATTTCAATGCATTTTGTTAATATATATTATGAAGTACTAGATCAAACACATGAATACACACTTCATAAATATTCTCAATTAATCTTTAGTTCATTGCACATATTTAGTTCATTACACATTTTATATACTTATTTCAAATTAATGTCTCAATTCAAATTAATAAGTATTAAGATTTCAAGCATCAAATTAATGAGCAATCTAAGAATTAATTCATTAAGCATATACTCAACATTCTTCTCTTCCTTTTTGACGGCATCAAAAAGCTCATGGGAAGGTTGAATAAAAATCATCAAAATCAATAATATATAAGAATGTATCAAAATGAGAGATGTATCAAATTCAGAAAATCAATTTAAATGAATCCCCTCCTCCTTAAAAACTTGTATTTTGATTCAAAATATGCTTAAAGCATTTCTTTTCTTTTCAAAAATTGGCTTAAATTCAAATATTAAAGGCTTTTCCTCTTTTTGAATAAATATAATTTTTTAATCAGATTTTCAAATATGCACTTGTAAGCTTTAAGAGGAATAAAACTTTTTAAAAGATTTGAATACAAAATCAAGCATAATATGCACATCAATATTCATTTTTTTTAATAAAAATTTATTATTTAAATTCAAAAAAGATATGTATCGAGAATGTATCGAGCAAATCAATGTAGTATCAAAGCAAATAAGAATTACCTTTTGCAAATTTATTTTTTGAGTAAAAGTTACTTTGATACAAATAATTTTATAAGAATTTTCAAAGCACATCAAAATTTTTTTATTATATTCAGATTTTCAAATGAGTTTTAAAATTAAAAGTGTGTATCAAATTCAATTCTTAAAGTAAGATTATATTTTAAATTTAATTTAATTTTAATTAATTATCAAGAATGATTAGACTATGAAATCATACATATCAAATTGATTTAATACATGAAAGTTTAATTTAAGAAGATCATAAAGTAATTAATTAAGAATCTAAGATCAAAATTTATTTTTTTGAATGTAGATTAATCAAAATTTTTAATTAAATCAAGATAAAAAAACATTTCTCCTCCTATTTTTTATAATTATAGCTAGATTATTTTATCTTCCAACTTTTCTCATCTTTTTTCTTTCAAATCAAACATATTTAATATGAATTTAACTACTAAATCTAGATTTTCTAAATTTAAAATATATTTTTAATTTTAAAGATTTTTTAATTAAATTATTTTTTTAATATTTTCTCTTTCTTACTTTTACAAACAAAGCTATTTTAAAATTAAGCACATTTTCTCTTTTAATATTTTCTTCTCCTATTTTTCAAATTTAACTTGAATTTAGATTTCATAATTTCTTTCTCTTTTTAAATTCAAATTAAACTTAGCTAGTTTTAGAAAATATGTTTCAGTTAGATTTTTGGATAATATAAATCTAATGGCACTTCTCTCTATTTCCAAAAATATGAATGTAAAAATATTTTTTTAAACTTAGTTTAAAAAATGCTTTGAGCTTTAAAGATTCAAAGAGATAGTGCTTTTCACTATTAAAAATTTTGAGTATCAAAACGAAGCATAAGATATATTCAATTTTTTAGAAAATATCTTTTCTTTTTTTTTAAGAGATATCAATCCATCAAGTTCAGAAGAGATATATATTTTAAATTTATTCCAAATGATATCACATCAAAAGTATATCAATACAAAATAGATTTAAGATATATTATTTAATTACTTTATCGAAAGTAATGCAATAAAGTGCAAGACAAGAATGATCTATTTGATACTAATTATTAAAATTTTTGATCAAAAAAAAAACCAATCAACTAAATTCAGATTAAATTATTTTAATAAATAATTTTTAATTGATACCAATAGATCTTGCAAAATAAATTATAGAGAGATTTTATGTTTAAATTCATATTTTTCTTTTCTTAAAAGATATCACTCAATTAAGTTCAGAAAATGCATGAAATTTTTTGAATTTATCTCAAATGATATCATATTAGCTATGCAAAACTAAATTTGAGATAAAGTATTCTTTTCTTTTTTGTCAAAAGATAAAGTGATGAAATTTAAGGCAAGAACAAACTATTTAAATTAATTAATATTTTTTTAAAAAAAAATTTAATACAATTAAAGATTTAAAAGAAATATTTATTAAATTTATTTTTTTATAATAATCAAATTCATTTATCAAAGTTAAAATCTTTCAAGTTCAGTTTGATATCAATCATTTCAGTTTTAAAATGATAAAGATAAATCGATTCAAATCAAACAGTTTTAAGAATTTAGAATGATAAATCAATCAAATATAGAATAAATAGTAAGTTGTTTGATGCTAATTAATTAAAGCTAAAGCTCTCTTTAAATATTTAGCTTTAAAGATAAATGATGGCTTTTCTAAAATATTTTGCTTGATATCAACTTTAAAAGATTCAACAAGAGCATTTTTTAAATTTAATTTTCAAAATTAATCAATCGAAACAAAGTATGAATGTTCATCAATAATTTTTTTTTTAAGATAAGAAAAGACAATCAAATTAATGATGAAGAAAAATATTCAAATCAATTTGAAGGATCAAAAATCAATCAATCAAATCAAATGAGATTAAATCAAGATTAGGTCAAGATAAAACTAGATAAAGGCTCTATGATTTTAGTTCAAGTAAGAACTTTCAAATCTTTAGGAGTTTAACAAATGATGCAATGCAAATCAACACTTCAAGACTTGATCTTTTATGACTAGAGTATCTTATCTTCAAGTGTTTAGATCATGCAATTTTTGAAAAATTTCAATAATTAAGCATCTTATGTAGGATTGTCAAAACTTAGCTTATTTGTCATTTTTGTAATCAAATAGATTCATATACAATCATGCTTCTTTCAGTTTAAGTTTCTTGAATGCATATTTGGTATAGAGAAGCTAAATTATCATGTTGAATTTTAAGAAATTTTAGCTCATATCAACTAAACATGATAGATAGATGAGAGTATATCAATTTAGAAACTAAAGTAAAATCAATATATCCAAATATTCAAATCATTGAGTATAATCATTGTACATAGTGATAACTCATCAAAATCAATCAAGTATACTTTATAATTATAGTAATTAATGATGGCATGATGTGAAAAAAGTTTATACTTTATCAAACATCATCACCCATCTAATTTTATTTCTAAAGCATCCATCCATGATATTTTTCTCTTTTCATTCCATTGGATCGTTGGTGTACGTGCAAAATCATTTGTTAATTTTAGATACCCAAGTCATCTTGGATCCATAAATGTTAGAGCACATGATTTCTTTTGGAACCCAAATTTGTTTGATTAAAGTTTGATCGATTCTTTTGGTATTACATTCTGAAATTTTATGATCAATTTTATTATATTTAAAATATATAATTAAATAATTTTTAAATGAAGCTTTGTTAAATATATTTTTTATAATTTTTTATTTTTTTAAGAGATTATACCCAATTTCAGCTTTATTGAAAATAGTCTTTTGAATATTCAATATTATTTAAAGCTTTTGAGATCCATAAGTGAACTTATTAAACATAGGCTTCAATATTTCAATCTCTTTTCTTAGATTATTATTTTCTTTTAAAAGAGATTTTTTTCTTTTAACAAGTTTTTTTTCTTCGATATTAAGTTTTGATTTTTTAAATTTCATCCTCAGCTTAATGTTTTCTTCAATTAAAGATTTTTCAAATTTAAAAAATATTTTTTTCTTTTTTTTAGCTAAAGCATTCTTTTCTATTAAGACATCTTCTTTTTGATTTAATAACTTATTCTTTTCATTCGCTAAAATAAGATTAGACTTTTTAAGCTCTTTGTTTTTCGATCTTAATTTTTTGAATTCATCCATTAAGTCATTAAAGGCTTCAAACAATTCATCAAATATAAATGGGGAGGAGTTTTTAAAATTTACCTCATTCTCAATGGCCATGAGGTAAAGATTTGCCGCTTCCTCTTCCTCATCCAAGCTTGAAGTGTCACTATCTTTCCAAATTCCTAACATAGCTCTTTTGTTGGTTCTTTTAGGATGCTTATTAAGTAGAGGCAATCCAGCTTATAGTGTCCTCTTTTGTTGTAATTATAGCAAGTAACATTCTTTCTTTCTTTTTCTTCTTGCTTTTCTTTCTTCTTCATACTTCTCTTCACGAGGAACTTCTTGAATTTTCTTAAGAGAGATGCCATGTCCTCATCATCTTCACTCTCCTCCTCCTCTTCTTCTTCATCTGACTCATTGCTTTCTTCATAGTGTGCAATAAATTTCAAGGTGATGGTCTTTATTTTTCTTGACTCTCCATCTTTCTCTTTTTGAGCTATGTTCAGCTCATGAGTCATGAGTGAACCCATCAATTCTTCTAAGGATAGTTTGGTAAAATCTTTTGCTTCTTGTATCGCTATCACTTTTGCTTTTCATGTCTTTGACAAGCTTCTAAAACCTTGCAAATAAACTCATGATTAGTATATTTCTTGCCAAGATCACTTAAAGCATTAATTATTTCAATAAATCTGGTAAACATATTAGAAATAGACTCATGTTGTTTCATCTTGAATATTTCATAATTATGGATAAGCAAATTAATTTTAGATTCTTTAACTTGGCTTGTTCCTTCATGAGTTACTTCAAATTCTTTTTAAAATTTTTTTAGCTAATATACATGTAGATATTCTACTAAATTCATGTACATCAAGAGAGGAATAAAGAATATTGATGGCTTTAGCATTTAATTGAGCCATCTTCTTATCAAATCCATCCCAATCCTTTTCTAGTTTGGAAATAGATATATCATTAATTTCAATTATGGGTATGTGTGGTCCTCTAGTTATGACTCCTCACATGTCATAATCTAAAGTTTGTATGAAAATTTTCATTCTAGCTTTTCAAAACATATAATTTATGCTATTAAATAATGATGGTCTAGATGTGGATTGGCCTTCAGCAAATGATGAACTAATTGGGGTTGTCATGAACTTTTACTCTTTAACCACTAAGTTAATAATCAAATATTAGAGCACTTGCTCTGATACCAATTGTTGTCCAGTGGTAGCAACCCAAGAGGAAGGGGATGAATTAGATTCTTATAAAATTTTAGCCAAATTTAAAATCTAAATAAGTATGTACTTTAATTTTAACCTAAGTAGTGTGATTGAGATGAGTACAATATAAGTAGCAGCGAATTCAAGACATGCAAATATTATGCAGGAATTTAAAAACTAATCTAAGTAAATAATAAATCAAGCAAGGAAAGAATCAAAGGCACAATATAAACATATAAAGTTTTATAGTGGTTCAGTGCAACCGTTACCTATGTCCACTTTTCAAATTTTTCTTAGGATTTTCACTATAATCTACCCTTGATTGTAGTGTATTTATTTTTTTGGGCTCACAAACAAACCCAGTTGATTTTCATAGAAGCACTAACTAAAATCTTATACCGTTAATTTTTTTCCTAATAACCTAGTTGATTTTTTGGGCCAACCAACCAAAATCTATATAATGTCCAATTATGGACTTGGACCAGCCTAAACTATAAGTTTTTTCTCTAAAAGAAACTTGTAAAGAAACAAAATACAAGGATAAAAAAATTCCATACAAAAGAAAAATAAAAAATATAAATTCTTTGAAGCTTAGAGAAGTTGCTGAATGTATGCTCTTTTGAAGCTTCACTTCTCTTCAAATGATGCTTGAGAGGTCGTACTAGATGTTGGAAAAGATATCACTCGAAAGTCCTCTGATTTTACTGCTTGGTTCCTCTCTTTTCTCTCTTCTTTTAATGTGCGATGGAGCTTACTCAAATCTGAAAATAATTTCTCTCTTAATCCCACTTAATCTTGCTTCTAAATTGATTCTTCATCTTTAAATACCCTTGAAGATGGTTGGAGAGTGAGTTCTAACCATTGGAAGCTTTGAAATAAGCATTGGAGACAAAAAAGAAATCATTGGAAAGGTTGTAGAAACTAGCCATTAAAGGCTATCAAACACTATCGAGCTGGCTCGAATCTGGCTTCGAGCTAGCTCGGTTTAAGAGCTGGCTCAAATCTAATTCAAGCTAGCACGAATAGCAGAATAGAAAACTAGTTTTTCTGTCATCCCGAGAGAGCTGGCTCAGATCTAATTTGAGTTGGCTCGAATAGTAGAACAGAAAAATAGTTTTTTTACCATCCTGAGAGAGCTGGTTTGGATCTAATTTGAGCTGGCTCGGTTGCATGCCGAACTAAAGTATCAATCCTATTTCGTGCCAGAGGTTACTCAATTCTTGGGCAGGTTGGCTCTAAACTTTTAAACTTTATTTTTCTTCATTATTTGATCTTCTAAACTTCAATTTCTTGGCCCCAAATCTTCTAAATGATATTTATTTCTTCTTCTTTTATTTTTTTTATAATAAGCCATCCAAATTTGTGAAAACTTCTTTTTTTAAGTGCTTTAGCTTGACATCTTGAGAGAATTTCTTCTAAAAATAATTTTTTCAGTGTGAGCATTTGAGAAATCCTATATTCATTCTTGAAACATATGATTAGTAACATTTTTACTCAATATTTTGTGATCATCAAAATCAATCATAAGGTCAACAATGAAGAAATATCTAGATAAGGTAAAAAGTTTGACCTCATCCTTTATTAGTTTTGATATTCAGTAAATTCTAAGAATAGAGAACTCTCGAGCAGATCTTCTATCCAAACTAGCTACTTGAGCTCCAAATGAACTATCTGAAAAAGTTTTCTTTGAAGTCCTTCAATGATCGAGTATTGGAGAGCCCATAACAATGATGCAAATAGATCATGAGCCCAGCTGGATAGACCCATTGATTTTGTATCTTAAAGAAGAAATGCTTTTTAGAAATCTTAAAAAGCTCAAAAGTTGAGGAACCAGGCATCTCACTGCATCCTTTATGAGAAAAAATTATATAAAAGATCTTATTCTTTACCACTCCTCAAATGCCTTCATCCATCCGAAGCTGACAATGCATTAAGGGAGGTCCATAAAGGAATATGTGAAAATCATCTCAGAGCTAGGTCATTATCTTATAAGCTGCTTCGGCAAGGGTACTATTAGCCAACCATGCAACAAGATGTAGTAGTGTGTCAGAAAATATGATCGATGTCAAAGAATACCAATATCCAATGACAATCGACAATCTTGCAAACACCTTTAAGTGCCTCTTGGTCATTCATACAATGAGGGATGGATATTCTCAGGCTATTTTTTATAACATCTAGACAACAAAAGTTCCTCTTGATGATAGTCGACTACTTCACTAAGTGGGTGGAAGCTAAATCATTAGCAAAAATTACTGAAACTAAGTTGAAAGACTTTGTTTGGAAGTTCATTATATGCAGATTTGGCCTATCTCAAATATTGATCACTAATAATGGATGCCAATCATGGAAGAAAAGTTTGCTAAGTTCTATGAAGACTTAAATATTTTTCATCATTTAATATCTGCAGACCATCCCTAGGCCAACGGTAAAGCTAAAGTGATAAATTGAACATTGCTACAGAGGATAAAATCTAGGCTCGAGCGAGCAAAGGGCAGTTAAGCAAATGAACTCCATCATATTCTCTAGGCTTATAAAACCACTCAAAGGTTACCTACTAAAGAAACTCCATTTGCCTTGGCATTTGAAACTAAAGCAATTATCCCTATTGAAACTAGAATTCCTTTAGCTCGGGTAAAAAATTTTGATAAACAAAATAATCCACAAGATCTCAGGACGAACTTTGACTTATTGGAAGAAAAACAAAAAAAAGGCCAAATTCGAATTGCAGCCTATCAGCAGAAGGTGGCTCGATACTATAATTCTAGAGTCAAAAATAAGATCTCTAGGATCGGCGACTTGGTGCTATGCTGAGCAGAGATTTTCCAACCATAAAGTAAGACTAGCTCTCTCCGAATTGGAAAGGCCCTTATGAAATAAAAGAGGTTATCAGACCAGGAACCTATCATCTAAGGAAGCTCAAAGGGACTATACTACCCAGACCATGAAACTCCGAAAATCTATGAATGTATTATCAACAATCATATTTCAATAAAAGATTTTTCATTTGGTAATTCTAATTTTTGTGCATTTGAAACATTGAAGAGGATGCTAAACCGAATGTCATTCTTAAACGAGGTTGAGAGCCTCCGGTTCTTAAACAGGAGGTAAACCTCGTTCTTAAATGAGGTTGAAGATCCTTGTTCTTAAATAAGAAGGATATTAGAAGGCTTCTGATTCTTAAACAAGAGATAAATCTCGTTCTTAAACGAGGTTGAAGATCCTTGTTCTTAAATTAGAGGGATATCAAGCTCATTCTTAAACAAGGTTGAAGGCCTCCAGTTCTTAAATAGAAGGTGAACCTCATTCTTAAATGAGGTTGAAGATGAGGTTGAAGGACTCTAGTTCTTAAATAGGAGGTGAACCTCGTTCTTAAATGAGGTTGAAGACCCTTGTTCTTAAACAAGGGGGACATCAAGCTGAACCTTATTTTTAAATGAGGTTGAAAGCCTTTGATTCTTAAACTGCAGGTAAACCTCATTCTTAAACAACCTTGAAGACTCTTGTTCTTAAATAAGGAGAACATTAAGCCGAACCTCATTCTTAAATGAGATTGAAGGCCTCTGATTCTTAAATAAGAGGTGAACCTCATTCTTAAACAAGGTTGATGATCCTTATTTTCAAACAAGAGGGACATCAAGCCAAACCTTATTCTTAAACGAGGTTGAAGGCCTCAATTTCTTAAATAGGAGGTAAACCTCGTTCTTAAACGAGGTTGAAGATCCTTGTTCTTAAACAAGGAGGACATCAAGCCGAATCCCATTCTTAAACAAAATTGAAGGCCTCCGATTCTTAAACAGAAGGTGAGCCTTTTTCTTAAACGAGATTGAAGATCCTTGTTCTTAAACAAGGGGGACATCAAGCCGAACCTCATTCTTAAAAGAGGTTGAAGACCTCCGATTCTTAAATAGAAGGTGAACCTCGTTCTTAAACGAGGTTGAAGATCCTTGTTCTTAAACAAGGGGGACATCAAGCCGAACCTCATTCTTAAACGAGGTTGAAAGCCTTCGGTTCTTAAATAAGGAGCGAAGTTTGTTCTTATGCAAGTTCGGAAGACCTTTATTTTTAAACAAAGGAGAAAGGTTTAAACAAAGTCGGATAAAAATCCAAAAACAATAAAGAAGAATTTGGCATATACAAATCGTGATAGATAGGTTGGAAACCCAGTGCTTGTCCAGTTCTCAAGCTCATCCGATCTTAGGTCCAAAGTGCAAGTCCTACCCAAGTAACTAACCCCCAAACTTGGTCTATCCAACCCTAAGTTTCACAAAACAACTACAGTCCATGAAGCCAGTTGTTAAGCGCAGTAGCTTCCAACCTTCAAGTATCAGCAATAAAAATAGATATTTTTCATCCGTGCCACAATCAGATTACAACTGACCATTAACAGGCGGTTACGATCGTCCAGTTATTCTTCTTAATAGAATTAGAACTGTTTGAACAATCCACTAGTAGTCAGTTATAGTAGTCACTGTCAATCTGTTACAGCTCCATCTATAAATAGGATTCAGATACATTTTCTTTTCTAATTTCTTTCTAACTCCTAAGTACTCCATTCTTATTGATAGATTTCTGACTTGATCGTTGAAGGATCTATGCCAGAGCCATCCACCTCCAATCGAGACTTTGTTTTACAAGTTTCACCAACGAGATCCCAAATGTCCACTCCAATAGCTCTGGCGATAATCTAATTTCTTCATCAATACATATCAAGTTGATGTTTTGAATTGTGATAACTTTATATGCTACTCGACCCATGTGGCAATCAATTTTGTGAACATAGATGCTAGGTCAGCCTTGTACGTTACGCTAACTCAAATTTAAAAGACCTCTGTGCTTAAATATTATAACAACTATTATAGTAATTTTGCATAAATATAATAGTGTTTTTAGATGATAGTTGTCATTTAGTGGTTCTTTTATTACGATGGCCCTTGAATATGGGAATAACAGCCATGAGCAAATAGCATCATTATTCATCCATCACTCCATTGTGTTCCATTAAATACTGCCAATACTTTATTTCCAAACAAACTCAGCAAGTGGGAAATTAGGGCCACTATTTCTATTATAAGTTTATAACCAAAAAATACAGTTTCATAAGAGAATAATTACTTTGAATATCAGCATTGCTGAAACCTTGCTATTTAGTATTTGTTTGTGATAGTTCCATGCTTTTAAGTAATTTCCATTAAACTTCTAATGGAGTAAATGCCCAAAGCAACCCAATTTTTACGCAGTTGCATGAGACGAACTAATCAAAAATGAGCCTTCATTGAACTTAAATACAGACTATATGAGACTGAGTCAAGCAAAAGAGAGAACGGGTCAGCTTGGATGTTGCAATAAAGAGAAAGCATGTAGTAAATGTTAGACCATAAAAAGCCGGATAGGAGACTCAGATATCAGCCTGAATGTGCAAATCACATATTACTAACATGCACGGGTGCATGTTTGAATACAAAGGATACACGTATGTGGCTTTCATGGTTGGAAAATATGAAGTGCAAGCGGCAGCAGGAATAGCTGCACTTAATGATGACAAGTCATTTACAGTTGTAGCTCTCCGCTATCAGATATAGTACTTTCAGAAGATCGATAATCAAATTGGATCCATACGAGCCATATAATCACCATTGGAAAACTTGAGGTGCCTCAATGATGCAGCAGATAGGCGGGCGTCCAAAACAGCTTCCTGAATGCCAAAGGCATCAACACTGTCCAGAAAGGGCTTATCTGTCCCCGGCACATTAGATTTGTGGCAGACAGAGTCCAGGGCAACATTTAGGCCAACTGATGCAGGTTCGGTTGTAAAGCTGCAAAAGAAAAACACCAAACATGAATCCTCTGGCAATTCCACGGCACATTTGCATATGTAAGGTGTAGTTAAGAAATGATTGTTTATTGAATATATGATGTCTAGAAAGGGTATTGGCGATTCTCACATACGTTGACTCAAAACTCCTGCAATCTGAACTCATTGCTAAGCAAAGTCCAGAGACAATCCAAGGCGGAATAACCGTATCCTTTATTTCCAAACTATAACAAATACCAGTAGCAGATAAACCAGGATTGGCTTCAGTATCTTCTGTATCAGATCCACTTGAAGAGGGAACAACCATGCCAGCTTTCCTCATCTCCTTACATCTTACCTGCAAGGGATTGTGACAGGTAAGCCTCCTGAATCTAGATAGTGAGCTAAGTATTCTGCATTTTTTTCTTATATCACCAAGTGTAATCATTCTGGTAAAAGAACAGGATGGTATTCAACATTTGCAGCTTATAAACTCTTTTATCACTTGGTTATAAGTAAGGAGCCCATAGAGTTTCTTGTATTCCACAGCATGCACTTGACTGTTCTAGAAACACATAGTTAGGCATAACTAGCAACGACTCCACTGGGATGTTGCTGAGCATGGTCCCAATATTCTAGAAATATGATCCATGTAATTTGTTAGGTACAAAACTTGTGAATGCGGTAAGGGCATTTCAGGAGATTTGGCTATTCAGTAATCATGTAAACGAGCATCTAGATCGTACAAAAAGACCTTATTGACACACTAAGTCTTTAATTTGCCAACATGAAAAGGGAACAAAATATATAAAAATTTAAGTTGATGAAAAAGTTTTTTTTCAAAGAAAAAAAGACCAAAATTCAACCACCATGAAAGGTAGTTGTCACTAAACAAACTCACTTCTGGAACATGCAGACTAGCATTTTGGAAAGGCACAGGTGCATATAGAGTCGGAACATCAATACCAGTGAAAGATTTTGAAATAAACCTGAATGACAGAAGAAAAGAAGGTTCAGAACCATGCAAAGCTAAGCCAAAAATGAATTAGAGTGTATGCAACTAAATGTAAAAGTTGTACCAAGCATAAGTTACCTGTGATTTAGCAAGAAGTCATATAAACCATGGACCTTCTCGTTTCCTATAAATGATAGGAGAGACTGGGGGCTGTTGTCAACATCAGATAAAGAATCCATATGGACGGTCTGTATAAATAAAGCACTATCTGTCAGAAAAACCCCCCAGACAAACCTGAGATACAAGGCATGGTAGTTTAAAAATGAACCCTGTAAAACAAAAGGTGCAAGCGCTACAGAAACCTGGCCAAGGCTTCGCTTCTCAATTTCTGAAAGTTCAACTAACTCATCATCCATAGCTTGTTCCACTTCAGCATGGCAAAGAGGCATAGCAAAAGAGATGTCCTAGTTTAGCAATTGCAATAGTGGAGAACAGTCAGACAAAAATATTGATACACAAGCAACATTTTTTGCAAAGAAAGAACAGCTGAAAGTAAAATCTTTGTGATCTTATTCAAGTGCAGAACTTATCAACAGGTATGGATGAATAACATAATGCCACCTAACCAACAGATATAAATACTATTACTTGAACACTTTTGATACATTTTCACATCACAAGGTTGAAGATTTGAGTCATTTTCAAACAAGTAAAACAAGTTGCAGTTTTTGGCATTTGCGGAGGCTTTGGTAGCTTGAGCTTGAGTTTTCACACTTTAGACCAAAGGATGATTAAAAAATAAAAACAAGAAAACTCAGACAGACAAAAATAGATACATCAAGAAATCAAATGAGAAAAAATTTTAGCAATTGCTGTATTGTCTTTATCTTTGAATGCAAGCATATAGAAGACCATCTTTAGAATATAAAAGAGAATACTTATATTTCACATCATCTTAAAGTGTAAAATATAATTATTATTTGATCGATGATCATTTAAACTCAAAAAATATAAGCCTTTTTAGGTTTAAGTTGGATGAAACCAAGCCAATTTTGATAAATTTCACTTCTTTGAATTTATTTGTACCTAATTCTACTATGCTTCCAAAAATATTCATGAAACCAGCAAATTTTCAAGCTTGATTTTAGCAAAAATGCTTCTCAGAATTGGAAGAAATGAAAAAAAAATGTCCAATGATTCACATCCCTTATACATTCATATAACAAATTTGGCCCATATACAAGTTTCGGCAGAAACTCGAAAACCAAAGATGCTATTGATTCAAGAACCATAAATGGAACTTTTCAGTTTCATTTTTGGACTTATAAACCATGGACCACCAACTTATGCACTTTTGAAATTGTTTTTTTTTTTTTCATTCAACTGAAATAGACATGCTGAAGTCAGCTTCATGCATGCAGAAATGGTTAGGCAAGTGCCACCTGACAATAATAAATAAGCCATATACATGAGAAAGTTAGTGAGAAAGATTGATGGTAAACATTTAGCTCATCTAACCAGGGTAACATTGAAAGTGTAGTGAATGCCAACTCATGGTAACAAAATTTCACTAAAACTCCAATTTGTGTTATGTAACATCTGCTACAATTATCATTTTCAAAATACTGTACGTATTAATTCCATTCAATCCATTGTTATTAGCCTCATCCAATAAAATTAGAGCAATGAAGTTCAACTGACATCTGACTAAGGAGTAAGAGTTAGATATAAGTACAGTTGAGCAGGACAAGGGGAAAACAGAACATCATCAAATCTATATTTTTCAGATTATACAACCAACTGCATGAAGTTCACCATCAGAATCAACTGACAGCATACATCCCACCATCAGAATCATCTGTGATGCCACCTCACCATTAGATCACGTCAGAGTTGACTTTGACCAAGACTGGGACCAGATTAGTCCAACAGTGACTTGACCACCATCCAAAGGAATCCAACTCCAAGCTGAATCATAACCAGAGGAACTAAAGTCATGCCAACCACCAGGGGAATGCAATGGTGCATTTCTTGCTATCAGAATATAATTTTGGTTCTAGAAGCCCTTAAGATGAAATTTCTTAGTTTAATAGTGTTCAAATTTCAAGGGACCCACACAAATTTCCTCAAATCAAAGGTACTAGAATTTGGGAAACTTTGGGATCTTTTTAATTTAAAATTATGTCATTATATACACCAGTGTTGAATGAGGGAAACAGAAATTATGTCCACCTTGTGTCTAACTTGAGACAAAATGATAGTAGAACATGTTCTTATCGAACCTAAATGCAAATCCAAGAGGTCATCCTTATCAGCATTAATCATTCGATTATGGTCAGCTGGAGTAAGTTGTTGTTTCTTCTCTGAGCAGTTTTTTCCTGAGAATGTTCTCCCTCAAAAAATTTTAGGTTTCAAAACATCATATCTTGGATCCAGTCACAAGTTAGACATGAAATATATCTATTAAAGAAAGGTTCAGTATATCAATGGAAACGAGTGATTCCTTTCTTAGTTTCAAATATCTAAATGAGATAGATAACCACGGAAATAAAATTATAGGAAACCTCTTGCTAAGCTATAGTAGAGGGTACAAAATAATCATGGCTGACTGTGTTGCCACTGTTTCAGATATTACCAAGTGTGAAAGTCTACATTAGAAGGTGAATTATCCTGTGAAGGCTAAGAGGATCATCTTAACAAACAAAACATGACAATGATTATAATTTCAGCTTCAAAAGCCAAGGTTGAGAACATTAAAGTTTTTGAAAGTTTTGACTATTTAAAAATTTGAAACAAACAGGGGCCTGTCAGGGAACCTAAAAGACTAGTTGGTTGATAATAGTAAATCGTAATCAACCCCCTTCTAATTTAGAGCAAGAGAACTAGAAGAACAGAACCGGCTATTGTAAATTCCACAACTAGAATTGGAAGCAATAATTTTCTCTTGCAGAAGAAAGACAAAATCAATTTTAAGTCATCCTAATCTTATGATGAAGAATATATAGAATAGCACCGGCAAATTGAAACTAAATGGTATTCTTTAGTCCAATATTATACTGTTAAAATCCTAGCGTTTTAAGCACTTGTTTGTTGTACATACTGTTCTGCTATAAAGTTTGCATATTGAAGATTAAGAAACTCATCTATTTGATTGGCTACAATGTTCTTGTTGTCAACCAACTTGTTACAGTGCCACATACTGCATGCTTAGTCATTGTCTGTTGCATTAGTCATTATCTCTATGGCACCATTACCTGACAGTTCAGCTCATTTTCTTCTCCACTTCAAGCAATTCTGATGTTAATTAGATTATTGTACACACACTAATGCAAACATATATTTGCCAATCCATTATCGGCTATCACATCCTATACTCATGTCTCCCAGAGCAAGAAGGACATGTGCCGAAGCATAATGAGCCAAGGTTTATAAGCCTAGAAAGAGGTAATTTGGCTTCAACAAGACAATGCCTAATAATGGAGATGGGTGTACCCATCCACGAACTTACTCCTCTCTTCATTATGAAATCAGAGTGCTAGCCAGATAGACAGTAATATAGTATTTTTCAAGCATAACAAGCATGTCAAGGTACTGTTATTACACTGGCATTATCCTTGCAGGAATAATCACCTTGTGCATTTTTCTATACATAACTTGTTGTCAGTCAATGATTCTCATTTCCTACTCCACAAAGTCTCATATATACAATCGATCATGAATTGCAGGAGGTATCTATGAACAACCAAATATCAAATGCAGTCAAACTCAAGCAGCCTTACTTTAGTTGATTTCCTAAATATCTCTAGTCAGTGTAGTTACTCATTAACAATTTCTACAGTTATTTGTAGTATCAATGCGCTTTAACAATTAAAAAAAACACAAACAGTAGCATTGTTGAGTGTGAGCCGATTAAGCAAAAATTGGTATTACAATTTTTTTTTTCCCAGAAACACAACTCATTCAATGAGGTTAAGTGTTTCATATCCTCCATGTTTACATGTACCTTTCTTACCAATTAAGCATCCTTGGAATTATTTATTGTTTTGCCATCACAAACAAGCACAATACTTGGTCAATATGACTCACTCCAAGATTAGCAACTTTGAGGTACTATTTGATGATTAAATGACTATTAATAGTTCAACATTCAGTTTAACATATATCAACTCTGAATGATAAATTTATTGAAAGAAAAAAAAAACATCAACCAATATCTTACATCTATCTCCTCTTTGTCTGCCATTATATTTGAAGCTGTCTCCTCCAAGTATGATTAACAAAGAATACACTTATGTACCCTTTTTACCATATCAGGGGCATATAAGGCAGACAGTCTTAAAGACTTATATCCAAGCCATAATCAACTACGATTTTACATGTTAACTCTTACAAGGGCTTGTACCACACCAAAAGTTCAAAAAGTAATCAAGCATTTTTAACCTAAATCATGCATCTATCAAAACTACATATATTGACCCATGGGAGCTGCTGCAAAAGAAATATGTAAATTAAGAAAAAAAATGTCTTGTACAAAATTTTATCAACAGACTCAAGAATGAATAGATACTGAACTAAAAAGATGTGAGATAGAATGGTGAATGTAGAGTAATTAGAACGTAGAAGAGTTCTTTTTTCAACATAAATGGCATGCAAGAAGGTGAAATTTGCAGGTGGTAGAATGGTGAGATTAAAAGGCAGACAAGGAAAATGAAATCAAAGAAATTGGAATATAAACAATGTAGAAAAACCGTGAAAAAGCTAGTAAGACTAAACCTGCAATTCATGATGATTTACATGGCAGGGCAATCACAAATGAGGTAATGTCTCCATATAAGCTAGGATGAGAGCAAAACTGGAGGTGGAGATCAAGTAGGCAACTAGAGTCAAGGAAACTTGGGGAAATGAGATGAAAAGATAGCATAATTTGGTGAATTACTCGATAAATGTAATTTTTCATAGGGTATTTTTAGGATGTCAATAGGCTGGGCCAGGCCCAAGCAAGGTAAAAAGTAAAAATTATAAGCCCAATCTGGGCCAAGGCGCAGGTAATTTTTCCAAGTAAAAATGAGCTCAAATCAAAACTGTATTTTAAGTAGAAATTCAAACCCAAGCCTGCCGTGGAAAAAACTGAGCTATCAATTTTCAAGCTCAATCAGGCTTGGACTGAAGATGTGAGGATGGGCCTGTTAAGTTGAGCTATTCAAATTTATGAATATTGAATAGTAAACTTCTGTCAAAACTTAATTCCAGGTTATGAGACTTCTCCATCATCTCTATTCTTCACATTTTTGTGTTTTGTACACTCAAACAAAAAGCCTCTTGGCCCACTTCCCACATATACAGATACATCATTGTACCATTTTACTTGAAGACAAAAATCTTTTCTGCATTGATACTTATACAGAAACCTGTAAATTTAGTTGTATCAAAGATTCCTAGAATTAACCCCAGATGAATGAACAACCACAAGTATCATAGTTCACTGACTACTCACAATTTTCAACGTAAAACATTCAATAATTGTTGTTCTCATTAGCTGTTTATTGTTTCTGCAACTACTTGACGGCAACCAAATGGTTTGATTTTAAATTTATTCCTCCTTCTGTCTCCTCTGAAATTCTTGCTGATTTCCTAGCAAATTTTCCACTGTTCGCCATTCCATATTGTTTCCCTCCTGACCAAGCAACTCCTTGATCTGAAATTATGACTATTTTACAGTTTCTCTGAACAGTCCTTCACCTTCATGTCTCTTTATAGTTCAAAACTTTCAACATTCATTTTTGTTCCTCCTAGATGATAATGCAACATAATTATCTAGCCTTTTCCAACCTTTTGGCGTCTGCTACTAACGTCCTAATATGCACATTATGATTAATATATGTATTTGATATTGAACTGTCTTTATCAATTGAAAACTTGTTCTCATTATAGTATGTAATATAGAAATAATGGGCTACTCCGGCAAAAAAAAAAAAAAAGCTTGACTGCAAATAATTACAAGAGTTGCTAAACAGTAGATGTCACAGCATTAAATAAGACACATTCGACCGAAACAAAAAAGTTCCAACCATGTGAAAATAATTTGCTTTGCTTCTCTAGTTGGCAGATGTAATTTGAATTTTTTTTATGAATTTAAATTTCAAATGCATTAAAACCAGAAACCAAGCATTTTACTATCACTTTCAAGTTCAAAACAGTCAAACTACAACAACTTACATGTTTTCTTAGCAAGGAACGCAAACCACGAGTAGACTGCGAAAGGAAGGCACTACATGCCCGCCGCTTCTTTCCCAAAGAGTTGCCACCAATGAACAACACCACAAATTGTGAAGTATAAACTGCACAGTTGCCAAAGAACCATAACTGAAAATATACAAGCAATCACAAAGCAACTGATGATTATTATATAGCTAATAGAAATTAGATGTAAGTGAATCATTAAGCAAGAAATAACCAGTCGCACAATATGAAGGTAGTAATCACTGCACAAAATGCTTGTCTTCAATTATGTTAACGACAGTAAAACCAAAGAACACTTACATCCCTCTTGTTGTAAGTATATATTAACGGAGCCTGAGACACTTGGATATTCAAGTTGTATATGCAAGTTCTAAGTGGCATATGTAAACTTCCATTAAAATACTATTTCAATCCTTGATATGCTAGTGGAATTAAATGATTGTTTTTTAATTTGCCAAGATTGCAATGTAGAGCAAGGCAATGCTGGGTAGAGTCCAGTGGAGATCTACCAAACTTGATCCCAATCTGAGCATAGTAAATTGAACTTGAACATGATCCCTCCCAAAACCAAAACTAGGAGTTATATAAAACACAAACTTATGTAAAAATGATGGGTGCATTTCTGTAAACAAAAGGATTAAAACCCCTATATCTTCATCTTTTTTAGCATTCATCTAACAAATTTTATGCTTGTTAACATTTGCAGGTTAGCTTGGTTTTGAGTCAACTCAAGCTACCCAAGACTGAACTTTGAGAAGGTTTCGAGTACAACAGACCAACCTAAATACAAAATTTTGCCTGTTTTCATTCTTATATCCACCAGATAATGCCCTAATTCCCTATTCAGTTCACATGGCAACTGAACATTCTTTCTTCAAAAAAGAAGGAGATCTTCTACTACTCCCTGATGGTAGATTTTCAGACAAAATGCACTTTTCATAACTAGGATATTCGATATGACTAAATAAATGACAAAATTGTCATTGGTAATTGATGATAAAGCCTCAAAACATATAAGAGAGGATGTGATTGCGTTGATTCTTAATGATAAATAGCAAAGGCTTTGAAATACATATCAACTAGCATTTGGCAATGTGCATGAACAACAGTAATTAGAATATATGATAAATATTGTTATCTATCAAATACTAGATATTTTATATACTCTTCTCAACTATACTAATTCATAAAAGAGACTATGTTCATAAAATCAAATTCCATAACATTATGCTGATTCTGATTTTCATTACACTTTTCTATTAACAGAAAAAAGGAAGAAACATTCCATGAAGGCCTTGCCCCATTTTTTTTTCATGGGTCCTTTTCACCGAATTAATTTATTAGTAAAATAAAAAGAAAGTATAGGTGAATAATAAATATGGAAGATGGATGGATGAACATAAAATTTAAGGGATTGTCTAATTGGAATTAGAGTTTCATCATGATTGAGATTCCCACTATTGAAAATAATTAAAAGTAAATCCATATATTAAAAAACTCCTATATTATCTTATTTAATGCTGGATATGGACTGTAGAGCGAGTTTGGGAAAGAAGCAGAAAAAAATACATGGCAAGTACCTGGGAAAGGGGAAAGAACCATGGCTGAAACTCTTTCTTGCTAGTTGAAAAAAGTGTTGGGAGTTTACATCAAACTCCCATTTCATTTTTCATATACAAGAGAGAAATTTTTATTATTTTGTTGGAAAGCATTTTTAATGGAAAGTGGTGGGCCATGCCATTGAAAGAGAGACATGCACTCCCAAAAAGAATAAAATATTGGAATCAAACTCAGGGTGGAGTCAAACCCCCCAGAGTTTGCATTATAATTATAGATGCAAACACAAGCACAAAACAAAGAGGTGTCTTCTTTCGTTTTGAATTGCCTTCACATCACCCACCAGATTGCTGCCCTAGTTAATCATTCAATTATATGCTTATTACAATTCGCATAGAATAGCCAAGCCTGCTGTTATTTCCATTTAGCTCCAGCTTTCCACCAATACTTTAGGTTACCTGCAAAGCATGGAGCCATTCTAGCCCAGCCTGTTCTAATCATCCTAGCCAAATCAGTTTGACAAATATGAGCAAAAATTAAAAAGATTAACCTTGAGGATAACATAGGAAAAATCATATATCATGAACAATGAGAGCATCCAATCCATATTAAAACCAAAAAGCTGACCTAACAAGATAAGCAAGCACATGCTTTCCGTATGTCTAAGACAAATTTGATGGAAAAGATCATGTCACCAAGTAAGAAGTCAAGGATTGTGGTGCTAATCATACAATTCATAAAACCAACTAAAAAACCATCCAAGTTTTTCTTATTCCAATAAGATTATGCAAAGAAGTATATAAATGATTGCAGAAAAGGATTATTTTCACACATCAAACTGTTACAATAGTTTGATCAGCCCTTGCTGTTAAGAAATATTGAATATAAATAAGCGTAATCAACCTTAAAGATAAACAACTGATTTCAGAAATTATAGCTAAACAAACAAAAATCTGTCCAGAAAACTGTTAAAAGAAGATCACCAAGACATAAGTGAATACCATAAAAAATGTTGCACATGTTCTTTCTGAGCATGTAGTAAAGATTCTGAAACGAGTCTTCCCAGTCCTGTTGCCTTTTCACTAAGAAGTCCATTTCTACATACATAATCAGTATTTTAGGTATTATTCCAAAGATCAAATATTTGAGAATGACTTAGAAAATAAAGTGGGCCCACCCCTGTGGAGGTGGGCACCACATTCCCTCTCCCCGGTTCCAAGTAGAGAGTGCTTCAACATTACCCAATAAGATTAAGAAACTAAATTAATCATGTTCAAGGGATTAACTAACAAACCTCCCTTTACAGCTGATGAGGCCATTGCAGATATGATAGAAGGAGGTAGAGAAGACTGAGGATATGCCCATGAATGCATAGCCTTTGAATACAAGATCTCAGCAGTGGCACTGTGCCCGGATGTGCAGCCAGTTTTTTTATCTTTATTGGAAGAAAACTGAGTAAACTGGCTTATATCAATGGTAGCAGGACTTGCGCCTACCCTATGACACCTAAAGATAAAACAGCAATTAAATCATTATGACCTTCTGGATTTATCCATGGAAACAAAAGTCTATTGCAACAAGAAAAATGAATGATGCAACATCCTTAAATTATAATAATAATTCAAAGGTGCGGCAAGTAAAAAATTTCACGAGGACATCAGGAGTCTCTCAAAGAAAAGGACAAAATCAGTCTTGATTGAAAGAATTTATATATAAGAAGCCTTTGCACAGGCATAAACTCATGAATTATGATTCTCCCATCTAAAACACAGCTCTTTTGGCAATTCAAACACAACTGCAGGGCACAAGGGAACAAAAATAGGGGAGAATCTGGAAAGTTGTAATCAAATTAAGTTGTACCTACCAAGCTTTTAAGAAGGCAGAGTGGCTATAAGCTGAAAGCTTATTTTTATATTTTATTGGTGCTTGTATGATTGCAAATAAAAGGTATATACTTATTATATGTTTATACGACATATTGACATCATAGAATATCTTTTTCAGCTGTCCAAAGCAGATTGTATCCCAAAAAAAAAGAAAAAACAGATTGTATCATGCCATCCCCTAGTGTACCAGATTTAGAACCAATAAGATTTTAACTTCAACATATTATCGTTGTAGATATATAAATATTTTAAAAAAATATCACAAATAATTATGCATTAATTCGAAACTGGAAAAAGATGTAGGATGAAACATATTCTGTAATGTGTTATTAGAAGAGAACACAAGCTATCTTCAGGACCAGCAACATAATGTTTCGTGATATCAACTACCATTGCTCTGATAACCACTTGTTTACTAATTTATTCATTGATACTCTTGTTAGTATCCTTTTAGGTAGAAAAAAGGGAGAAAACATTTTCTTACTTTATACTCCACTAAAACTACCCATCATTATATCAGCTTATTTGGATTGCATTAGAACTACACCTACAAACTCTGTTGTCTTTGGTGACACAAGAAACATCCATTTGCTGAATAAATTTCTAATCCATTTGTGTTGAGGCTACCATACAAGCAGCAATCTGTTCCTATGCAACTTCATTTTTCCCTCTTGAAGGATTAAAGATTCCTAAACATCCTATTTACAATCCATTTACAATGTTAAAGGTGCATAAAGAGGAGAGTACTCAATGAATTAAAAGAAAAAGAAAAAGCAAATGAACCCAAATGAAACCAGAAAAGCACTCAAAAGTGAGTTCTCATAAGTCCACAAGTTACACTATATACTGATGGACAAACATATGCAAGACAAAATTATTCCATGATTTGGATTATCTGCAAAAAGCTCCTTGTTAATCTAGGAAGACATCTTTGCTACTTCCAAGCCGAAAATGCAGAAAGAGCTCGCATGAAGATGTGAGTCAAAAGCATTTGCAAGGTAGCATACTCCCAATCCACTTGAACGGAACATAGCATAGCCAATTAGCTATAATGTATGGCATCAACACTCACATGGAAAAGATTTACAAACTATTGGTACACTGTATTTAGCACTAGCAATTTGTTATACTTTATAAATAAGGACAGGATCAATATCGGCTACTAAACTTATGCTAAAATTATTGTTAATATTCCAATCAATGATGGAATATGAGAGCCTCATAACTCAATATTGAAATTCAGTTTAAAGTATAGCACCAAGAATCGCATGCATGGAAAAATGCACAAAACTATTTGCACAATGTCCAGCACTGTCACAATTTTGTTTTGTAGAAACAAGGAAAAGATCAAGTTGTCAGATACTACAAGTAACATTGAAAATACGCTTTGTAGATCAATGATATAAGTACTTAGGCTTAATCACACCATATTGATATTCAACATATGAAGCTAGTAGATCAATTAGCTGTCAACATATAGGATAAAATCTATTCTAAATATGGCCTAATCATAAGGATACCTATCATTATATTAAACTTATATTAATACTATTGTTGAAATAGTATCGATTTTGTTAGTTGTTCAGAGTCTAGAGCAATCTTTGTACTTATACAATTCAAACTAACGTTCACCATCTCAGTATCAGACTCCATACCAATACCATATTGGTATGTTGTCCACAAACCTAGTACAAGGGTTGGTTCAGCATACCGAACTCAGCATCCCTCCCACCCCCCCCCCCCCCCACCCCCCCAAACCACCGTACCAAGTCTTAGTTCAATACCTGTATGGTACGGTGAACGTTGATTCAAACTTTGATGCTGATATTATTTTGAAACTAGTTGGATATAAAGATTAAATGCTATTTTGCATTTTTTTCATGCCTAGCAAGTCCATTTTGCCATTTATATAGGAGAACTCCATGAATATTGTAAAATAGTGCTAATAATAGATGGATTCTGGCAGAACCATGGCAGGTTCAAGGCACTCACTTAAAACTTCTTACCTTCTGCAGTACATCATGGAGCTTTGTGCCTACCCCTCCCTGCAGAAAGCAGATGAATTAACTAAAAAATGACACTGTAACCTAGGCAGCTTCCACACAAATGAGATTGCATGCAATGCCTGACCAAATGGCCATGCTGCAACAGATGCCACCTCAACTGAGATATGTACCATGGCTTATTCCATGCCATACCATCTTGTATCTGCAAACAATGGGAGATAGGTGGGCACAGCATGGTGCACAATGTAACAATACATGACCTACAGAATGCAATACTAGAATATTTCAAACCTTACTGCACGTCATTTGCTTGGAGTCTCACACTCTTGCATTCTAGCTGACATTTTATCCCAAGTTGATTATAATACATAATCCAAACCACATACAAACCTATGAAACCACAGAAATGGCAACAAATCTTCTCGCCTTGAGAAGGTGTTTACAACCATTCTAAACACAGAAAACAATGAAGGAGACAGCATATATAGAAATTAAAAGACTGTAAACTATGAGTATTCTATTCGGGATAACTAAAGTCAATTCCATCGATTCAATTTATTGGGAAAAAAAGAATAATTCAAGTCTGTCAAGACAAATCAAAGTGAAAAGTCTTGAGTTATGGTCATCAGCTATAACATGACTACAAGTCCACAAACTACAAATTCTAATAGTGTTCAGCTTTCTGCCCTTACAAGAAAAGCTAAGCATAGGTTGGGATGGTTGTATGAAGTGCCAAGCATTGCCACACTCACCATTTCACTGAGGTTGATGAAACAAAACGCAAGGTAGTTTTCAAGGTCAAATCAAGAGGAACCTTATGTCCAGGCATGTGAATTTCAGAACAGAAAGTGTTCGAAGAAATTGACAGAAGGTCACCAAATTTGCCAGAAGAATCAGCCAACAAACCAGATGTGGCGGGCACATCACGAGCAACAAACCCTTTCAGCACTTTTTCCTAATCAAAAGCAATAAAGCAATTAAATATGCAGTATTGAATTATGAATTACTTTAATTGAAAAAATTTAAAATATGATCTATATGTAAAGGCTACCATATCAATTTTGGCACAATCAGCTAGCTTCTCATTTCCAAGATGAAGATCAACAACATTACGCAATGCATTTTGGCTACATTTCTCAATCTTGCAGAAACCTTGATCACTAACATCCTTGGTAGACTTGTCAAAACACTCGGAGTTTTTAAGAGCAGCAGCATTACCACTAAATTAGAACATGAAAATCACATAATAAATAAGTTAGCAGAATAACAAAGAACTATAACACATTTTTGTCAATGAACAGCATCTAAATCAAGTGTAAATCAAAGGAATACCATGAAACTGAGGACATGCATTTAGCTGGAAAGATACAGGCAGCTGAAGGATTAACAAGGTCATGAGACATTTCATTGGTAATTGAAGGATCCTGCTTTAGATACAGGAAAAAACTGCACTTTTATCAGAATATAAATCAAAATGAAATAGTTTAAGCATGAACTCCAGAAGAGTCATATGTATGTCACATAAAGATGTTAAACATGAGAATAACTATAGCCATAAATATAAAGGCCCTGACCCCACTACTTGGGGTTGGCTCAGCTAGAGGTGTTAAGCGAAATGTGCAATGATAAATAAATTCTAATAGAAACCTTTCCAACCTTAGCTTTTCCATAAAGTACTCTGCATCTCTCACTGGACTTCTTGACAGGATACACATCATCAACACGGGTGTCGATGTATTTTGGAATCTTCGATGATTCAGGTTTCTTAATCCCATTGTTCATTCCACTGCTGACCCTGACAAGAATCAGTACAGTAAGTAAAACTTAGTAATTGAAAAAGGAATATTCAAAATCATAAGCCTACCTGTCAGAAGCCAGCAACGGAGGCAATAGCCCACCAGCTGGGATCGCACCACTCCTTCGCTTCAACTGTTCCCCCTGTCATATATGCATGCGCATTCCAATAGTAGTCAGCGCTTATTCAAATGTTAACTAGATATTTAATTAATTTGCATTTTTGAACGTTAATGCTTAGAATCTGCATGCATGCATATATCCATGAATGCATATAAACATAAATGAACATGTATGAATTTATATACATATGTAGATATGATATGTTGACAACTAGATTTGGATAAAATATGGCATATTTATTACCAATAAATAAAAAACCTGAGTAATGATAGCATTTTGTGAGCAATTTGTGCATGCAAGCCTTGTCAATGCCCTTTCATCTACGGATATCCTACCATAAGATCTCAAAACTATGGAAAATTAAGAATGATATTGATAGGCCTACTGAATGCTAAGACACTAGGTTTGCATTCAATTTGGGGTTATGATTGAGCAACAAAGCCTATTAACCTACCTAGTCCAAAAGTTATTCAAGGAGCAAGGTATGCATTTTGAAAAATGGAAAGCAATATAGATTTCCTTTTAATCCAGCATAGGATATTCCAACCTATAGGATGGTGCAGTTTACTCCAGCAGAAAGTGGATTACAAATATATTGAACCATTAATTCAAGGAAAACTTACTCCAAAACCAAACAGGAACTAAGGAATCACTCGATAACAAAGAGCAAACTTATAAAGTACAGTTGTTAGCACAGCATAATTAGCATGCCTTGATAAATCTAACTTCAGCTCAAACTTGTCATAGAATCATTGTAACATAAAGAAGCATAATGTAAAAGAACAAAGGGAATCGAGAGATAAATAAAAGACATAGGGAACTTATATGTAGACTGATACATACACCTCAATCAAACAAACAACCACAATTAGGTAATTTAGGACAGGCCCATTATTCAGAATTTCGTTACTAAAATGAGCATAAATTGATAAAAATATATGAGTGGGCACATCAATATCCCTCTCCAGCCAAGTTCACTGTCTCATCTATGCACTCTAACAACCAGGCAATAGTTTCCAAAGGGTCACTAATCAATTATTTAACCTCCCTTCTTTTCTGATTCATTGTTTACTGATAAAACATGAAAGGTGGTGATATAATTCCAATCAGGTTGAAGTCACTGTTTTGTTGTTTACGATGAACACCCACTATAAAAAATAAGCTTGGTGACCAACTGCAACAAGAATATGTAGATGAGCATGCTACAGAATGACAATAGAAAAAAAACATGCCAATTTGTATAAAGTCAATAAATAAAGAAAGTTTAATATGATTAAAATTCTCCAGCATCAGATTTAAGTAACAACATCGTGATCTAAGACATATATAATGGCTAATTTTAGACAGCAATAACACAAGAATATAGCGATATAAATAGAGGCATCTATTTTTTTGCACATAGCTAGAATTAAATTCACAGATGCCACTAGGAGTTTGCATTTGGGTTTTTTTTTTCTTTCTTTGGTCATATTACTACAAAGATCCGAAAAGGGAAGCAAATGGAAATTTACTCTAAGCTCTGAGGGGGTCTTCCTTTTCATTTTCACATCAGACTGCGCTCTCCCGAATGGCAAGGTATTGGAAGAAGAAGGCTCAATGACAGCAGCTTTTGCCATGCCACTCAACTTCTATGGCTGCATCTCTCCTCCACCTCCACTACCACCTCTCCTAATAAATCAAACCAGTTTGTTTTACCAAAATAATCAGATAAAGAACAAGTGAAATCAATAAGAATGCATCAAAGCTTTCCCTCCAAACCATTAACTGATTCTTATGATCAAAGAAATTAGATTTGTCCAAAATAAATAAATAAATCTTCAGCCCTAGACTGTCTTTAGAAACATGAGTACAGCTACCGATTACCCACTAATGATGGCCACTCAGTTCAAACGGGATGTGGCAGTCGGAGATTAGTGCCAAACATGGTGGGGTTGGTGGATCAGTCGGGTCCCACCTGCGTTCAGCCAAACACCGACTTACACATACCTTGGCAAACTGAGCGGTGATCAGCAGTGGCCGATCCGTAGCTTTTTATTAAAAACAAACATTTTTTGTAAGGGATCATATCAATAATCAGGAGGGAAAAAGCAACTGAATTAGAGGGCAACTATTCAAAATAGAATCCTAGTAACTGAGATCACTAAGCTGGGATAACCTTTCCTAGCTTATTGAAGGAGGGAGCGCCACCCAGGAGACCTAAAGATCCATCAATGGTTAAGATCCGGAAGGACAGATAGTAATTACCTGAGAAACAGAAAAAAGAAGAAGGGATCTCGTGAGATTGAGAAGAACCGGCACGGATTCCCTGATCTCCGCGCCGGCAACTCTAAGACTTCTTCCGTCTCCGAAGGTGAAACCTGTGCGATAAATATTTCTCAAGAAAGCATAGATGGGAGGGAAGGGGGAAGACGCTGTCTGCCCTCGGCATCCGCCGGCCGTCGCCGGCCGCCGTGGAGTGGGAAAGGGAGAGGAAGAGAAGCGTCTTCGAGGGATGGAGAAGAGAATCCGACGTCGAATGGAGCCAACCAGGTCTAAGCCCCAAAAATGTAGGGAGGGGGAAGGCGGGGTTTTGAAATGGGGAACCAGTAAAGTGCGGCAAGGCGTGGAATGTTTTCAAAACGACGGGACTCGGTGAACCGGCCAGTCCAGCCGGTGACCCCATAAATATTTTTTAAATTTTTAAAAATTATAAAAAATAGAAAAAATAGAAAGAAAATGGAAAAATCTCAAAAAAATAAGGAAAATTTATCCAAAAAATTCTTGATTCTTTATTATTTTTTTCCATAAGTATATATGGTCAATGGGAAGATAAAGGAACCTTTATTGTTTTGTTTTGTTGGGGTCAATGGGAAGAAAAAGCTTTCTTATTTTGTTAGAGTTTTTAAAGAAAAGAAATTAAAAAGTAGCATTTTTATGAAAATAAATTTTTCATATTTCATATTTTATGAAAATATATATATATATATGGAACATGAGCTTTTAGCTTTAATTGGCATCCTTTTTTTTCAAAAGTGCCCTTAAATCCAAAAATAAAATAGAATAAGATTTTTTTTTATTAAGAGTATAATATATATTTTATATAACTTTTTTTGGAAAAATAGATGCTCAACCTAAGATGTGTCACTTTCTCATAAGCAATCAAGTATGTCAAAATCACTTTCACATGCATCATATTTATAAAAATCTTCTCAAGAAAATATTCTAATGAAGGAAAATTATTCTCATGAACCAAACAAGCCCTAAGTGAATCCAATTCGAGATTCGTTCTTTCAACACATTCTCCTGTAGATTCCAGAAGAAATCAAGATCAAAAATCTCTAACCTACAATAGAGAGAGCATGACAAGAGATGGGAACGAAGGTCACCAACTTGTTATGTATTTTTTACTAAAACTTGTTCTATCTAAAAGAAGGTCACCAACTATGGTTTGAGATGCAAGCCAACAATCATTCCATGGTTTGGTTTCAAAATCCAAATATGGTATGTATTGGTGCAAGATTTCGGCTGACGTCGGAGATGCTGGAGCAAATGGTCGAGATCAATCTCTCGAGGCGAGATCTATAAGAAAAGTTCTGATCGGAGATAGCTCTGGTAGAGATCCTCCAATGCTCAAGTTAGAATCTCATTCAATAGAAGGAAGAGTGTAAGAGGTAGAGAGTAATGGCATAGCTTTTTTGGATTTCCTTTTTAGCTTCCTTTTACAGGCAAAAACCAGAGCCTGTTAAGCCTGAGTCCGTAGATAGTCAGGATAGACAAAATGATTCTCTGATTGTGGGCATCCGTTAGGCAAGCACTTGCTAGGTTGTTAGTCGTGGGCATATATAGGTGGATGTTTGTTAGGATTGTTAATCGTGGGCATTTACTATTTTGAATAACTGTAGGATGTTAGTGTAGGTGGTGTGGTGCTCTCAAGCCTTGGAAGGCCACAAGTGGAGCCAAGGTGAGGGCTCCGGAGAGGCTAGGATAGGTATGGTCTTAGGGCTAGGATAGGAGTTATCCTAGGATGGAGATGGCATGTAGCTCTCCACGGGCTTGATGTTTGGATATTGAGGGCCTTAAGGGGCTTGGTTGGTGCTTCGGAGATCTAAAATTCAAGATGGAGCAAGAAATCAAAGCTAAAAAATCAAGACTGTAGAAAGAATATTTTCAGCAGATTAGTCGGTTCAATCCAAAATTAGGTTGGCTAAGTCTCAGAGCACAGGTAAAATAGAAAGATCGAGTTTCAAAACTGCAGGCATAGTACAGAACTGGATCAGATCAGTTTTAGACAGAGCCGATCTAGTGAAACTTAGTCGACTCAGTGCTGAGACTGAGCCGACTTAGTGCACGGGCAGAGTTATGCGAGGGTCTATTTTGGGCTAGGATCTGGATTGATCCTAGGGATCTTAAGACCTGATTTGAGAGGTCTTAAGAGAGCTAATTTATGTATGGATTGGGATTAGATCCAGGGGATGAGAGCATGTGAGACTTGGGCTCGGTGAGTGCTTTCATGTATTGAATTAGTCTAAGAAAGTTTTTAAGCTGTGGTTTATTAGGATTCATATGAAAACTCTAGGGTATATAAACTAGGACATTGTAACTTTTACAAAAGAAATAAATACAATTAAGCTTTTCTTCCTAACTCTCTTCTCTTTGATTCTAACAACAAAATCTTAGCTTCCCTCATCTTTCTTAAATATTCTTCAGTTTGCTAGATTAACATTCAGATTTATGTAAGAGATCGAATCTACGGCTGTGGCTCCGAGCAGCCATAGGAACAACAATTGATATTAGAGCAAGATTGAGCATGAAGGAGGAAGAAGATCAATTTTCAGCAGAGATCAGCAGCGAGATTCAAATCTAAAGACTTTCTCCAGGCTTCATAAGGAAGGAAGAGATCATAGAGCTGCTATCCACCATCCTTAGTCAAGGTATTTCTCAGATCTATTTGTTTGCTATTATTTGATTTGGATTGATTATGGAGAACAGCGGATTGAAGGTAGGATTAGAGAAGTTTGATGGAAAAGAAAGTTTCACGATGTGGATGGTAAGAATGGAGGATCTGTTGGTTCAGATGAGGTTGGATTCGACTTTGAAAGATAGGCCGAAGGAGATCATAGATAAGGAGTGGGTGTCCTTAGAGAAAAGGGCATATGCCACGATTAGGACTTGTTTGGCGGATGAAATTTTATATGGTGTGTTGGAGGAGAGAACACCCAAAAAATTATGGTCGAGATTGCAGTAGTTGTACATGGGAAAGAACATGTGCAACAAGTTGATACTGAAGAAGCAACTGTATAGCCTTCAGATATAAGAGGACGAGGATGTTGTGGGGTATATTCAGCAGTTCGATCGGATGAGCATAGACTTGCTCAATATAGGGATGGATTTAGAAGAGGAGGATAAGAGTCTATTGTTGCTGTATTTGCTACCCAGGATCTTCGATCCGTTAGTGACAACTTTGCTGTATGGTAAGAAGACACTGATGTACGAGGAGATTGTATCAGTGCTCAAATCCAACAAGTAGCGAGAATGGATGACGAAGAAGAAGATCTTCCAAGAGAGTCTTATGGTTTTAGAGAAGCACAAGAAAAGAAAGAAGAAGGATAAATAGAGGGATAGCAAGGGATCCAAGAGATGCTTCAAGTGCGGAGAAGCAAGGCACTTTAAGTGGGAGTATCCACTTTAAAAGAAGTGCAAGAAAGGAGAAAGCTCGGATTCCATCAGTATAGTCACTAAAAGTGAAGTTTTGGATGAAATCTTGGTGGTCTCAAAGGAGCCCACAGGGTGTGGTGTATCTGAGACGATTTTGGATAGGTCTGCGGAGTGCAAAGGGTCCAAAAGAATAGCGACGATGTTCGAGGTACAGCGGTAGGCCTAGAAGTATAGGTTGGATGGTTGGCCTCGAGGAACTCAGAGATAGAGTCAGCTTTTATGGCATCAAGAGGACTTCAGTTCTAGGTGGAGCACCGAGTAGAGGTGGCTTTATGGATGGAGAAAGCTGTGACACAGATTCAGAGTAGAGGGGTGCAGAGGGATGACCTATATCCCAACACCAGTGTCGAGACTGTACAGATCTAGGTGGAGAGGATTGTGTAGAAAAATAGATGTAGCTCTGAGAGGACAGTATCAAATGGAGCATCAGGATATGCGGCGAGTGTCAGTAAAGAAACGTTGCATGATCTTCAAGAAAGTTCAGAATAAGTGATGCAGCTGCCAAACAAAAGGATACCTACAACTCCAAAGGTGGTATAGAGAAATAAACCAAAAACTTCAACGGTGGAGGCGGTCATCTCGAAGGCCTCAAAGGGAGCTCAGCAGTTGATGAAGAATGATAGTGGTAAGGTAAGCATAAGAAACTATTAGGATATGCAGGGATAGCAGGATCGTGCAGGGAAATATTGTCAGGTGTGCCAAGGCTTAGGCATGCCAAGGCTTGGGTAGGTGTAGCCCTAGGACTAGGATAGAAGTTATCCTAGGATGGAGGCAGCATGTAGCTCTCCACGGACTTGAGGTTCGGATATTGAGGGCCTCAAGAGGCTTGGTTAGTGCTTCGGAGATCTGAAATTCAAGGTGGAGCAAGAATCCAAAGCTAGAGAATCAAGATTGTAGAAAGAATATTTTCTACAAATTAGCTGGCTCAGTCCAAAACTGGGTTGGCTAAGTCTCAGAGCATGGCAAAATAGAAAGATCGAATTTCAAGACTGCAGGCACGGCACAGAACTAGGCCGACTTAGTTTTAAACTGAGCTGACCTAGTGAAACTTAGTCGACTCAGTGCTGAAACTGAGCCGACTTAGTACATGGGCAGAGTTATGCAAGGATTTGTTTTGAACTAGGGTCTGGGTTGATCCTAGGGATCTTAAGGCCTATTTTAAGAGATCTTAAGGAGGCTAATTCATGTATGGGTTGGGATTAGATCCAAGGGATGAGAGAATGCAAGACTTGAGCTCGATGAGTGCTTTCATGTATTGGGTTAGCCTAAGGGAGTTTTTAAGCTATGGTTTATTAGGGTTCATGTGGAAACTCTAGGGTATATAAATCAGAACATTGTAACTTTTACAAAAGAAGTAAATACAATTGTACTTTTCTTCTTAACTCTCTTCTCTCTAGTTCTAACATCAAAATCCTAGCTTCTCTCATTTTTTTTAGATGTTCTTCAGTTTGCTGGATTAACACCCAAGTTCACGCAAGAGATCGGATCTATGACTGTGGCTCCGAGCAGCTGTAGGAACAACAGTTAGGAGATTCGGTAAGATCACATGTGGGTGGAGAAATACGGCTAGAATCGGGATGGTTGCCAGAAGCCAAGACTTGCTTAATTGAGCCGATCTTTGGTGTACTTTGTTAGTCCTTGACGATCATTTGGTAGGATTTATCTACCGAGAAGCCACAGGCATCCCCAAGGAATGTTCAGTAGCCAAGCAGTTCACGGCTTTGTTTGCCCAGGAGGGACAGTAGTTGGTTGGTAGAGCTTTGACCACTGGATGACCAGATGTCTGCGGTACCAGCCATGAAGGCATGGGCCAGCAAGGAAATTATCCTACCAAGTTGGAGAATCATGGCATGAGCAATACTAAAGAGGGGTCAGTTACCACAAAATTACCCTCCAGAAGGAAGGCTTTCAACTAAGGGTCAGGTTGACTGTTGAGTGAGAGGCTTGTTTGTTATTGATAATGAGTTGATCATGCATAATTGGCTGTGAACAGATGCCTGGTTGAATCATGTCATCCACTCAAGAGTGCCACCGATCTATTGACCCTGTGATTGATTTTAATGATTGCCAAACTTTGAGTATATTATATATCTAATCATATGTTTCAAGAATGTATGTAGGTCTTTCTATGTGTTAAAACTAAAAAAATATTTATTGAAAAAGATCTCCATAAATTCATTAAGTCAAGATCTTCAAAGAAAGAATTTTTTAGTTCAAGACTTAATAGAGTCAATCCCAGAGCAAAAGGAGCCATCTTCAAAAAATTTAGAGTCATCTCCAAGCTATTTGGCATGTTGGCACAATGTCTTGGTATGAGGTAGAGAGGACTTGAAATCAGTCCGAGTCATCTCTATCTCAAAAAATAAAAATCTTATTTCTATACACTGAGATCGAGATGACTCCAAAATTTTTGAGAGCTCTCTAAATTGCAGCGAGATGTCTCCATCAAAATCGAGAGGACTTAAAACGTGCGGACAGCCTTTAACGGCTAGTTTCTACAACCTCTTCAATGACTCTTTTTCATTTTTAACGGTTATTTCAAAGCTTCCAATGGCTAGAACTCATTTTCTAACCATCTCCAAGAATATTTAAGGCTAGAGAATTAATTTTGAAGCAAGATTAAGAGAAATTAAGGGAGAAATTATTTTCAAATAAGAAAAATTTTATTGCACATCAAAAAGAGAAAAAAAGAGAGGGATTATGCAGTAATTTCAGAGGGCATTCAAAAGCTATATTCTATAACTTCTTAAGCATCCTCTCAAGCCTCAAAGAAGAATATTCAAGCTCCAAAAGTGCCGATCATTCAACCTCTTCTTAGTATCCAAAAGAGTTTAAATTCTATTTTTGTTTTAAGTTGAAACTTTTTATATATTATATTTTTATTTTTTTATAAGTTTTTTTGAAAAAAAGAAACTTGAGGATTAGGCTTATCCAAGCCTAGAATTAGACTTATTAGATTTTGTTTAATTGGCCTAAAAAATCAATTGAATTATTAGTGAACCCGAAAAACTAATGATGTAAGATTTTAGTTGATGCTCCTGAAAAAACCAACTAGATTTGTTTATGAGTCTAAAAAAATAAATGCACTATAATCAAAAAAGGATTATAGTGAAAATTCTAAGAAAAGCTTGAAAAGTAGACATAGGTGCAAGTTGTACCAAATCACTATAAATTATGGTATATTTGTATTATGCTTCTTCTTCTATCCTTTTGCATACTTTGCATGCTTTTAATTCTTGCTTTAGTTTCAGACTTTAGTATTGTTATATTAATTCCACTGCTACACCATTGCTTACATTTCATAATTACTAAAGATAGCATAAATTGAAGCACATATTATTTAGAAAGTAAATTTGGATAAAATTTTAAAAAAACCTAATTCACCCCTTTTCTTAGATTGCTATCTCTGGGCAATAATTGGTATCAGAGCAGATGCTCTAATATTTAATTATTAACCTAGTGGTTAAAGAATAAAAGATCATGACAATTTCATTTGGTTCATTATTTGCTGAAGGCCAATCCACTCTAGACCATCACTATTTAATGATATAAATTATATATTTTAAAAAGCTAGAATAAAAATTTTTATACAAGCTTTAGATTATAACATGTGGAGAGTCATAACTAGAGAACCATATACCATCATAATTGAAATTAATGGTATGTCCATTCTCAAACTAGAAAAGGATTGGGATGAATTTAATAAGAAGATGGCTTAATTAAATACTAAATTCATCAATATTCTTTATTGCTCTCTTGATGTACATGAATTTAATAGAATATCTACATGTACATCAGCTAAAGAAATTTAAGAAGAATTAGAAGTAACTCATGAAAGAATAAGCCAAGTTAAGAAGTCCAAAATTAATTTGCTTGTTCATAAATATAAAATATTTAAAATAGATAAATATAAGTCTATTTCTAAAACATTTTTCAAGTTTACTGATATTATCAATGCTCTAAATGGTCTTGACAAAACTTATACTAACTATGAACTTGTTTGCAAGGTTTTAAGATTTTTGCCAAAGGAATGGAAAGCAAAGGTGACAGCTATACAAAAAATGAAAGACCTTACCAAGCTGTCCTTAGAAAAATTGATAGGTTCACTCACGACTCATGAGTTGAACATGGCTCAAAAGAAAGAAGAAGAAGAAGAGCCAAGAAAAATGAAGACCATTGCATTCAAATTTACTGCACAAGATAAAAAAGCGATGAGTCGAAGGAAGAAGAAGATAAATAAGAGAGTGAAGATAATGACGAGGATATGGAGCTACTCGCAAGCAAATTTAAGAAGTTTCTCATAAAGAAAAGTATAAAGAAGAAAGAAAAAGAAGAAGAAAAAGAAAGAAAAAGTGTCACTTGCTATAATTGCAACAAAAGAAGACACTACAAGTCAGATTATCTCGTACTCAAAAAGTATCCTAAAAAGACCAAGAAAAGAGCTATGCTAGAAATTTGGAAAGATAATAACACTTCAAGCTCGGATGAAAGAAAAAAAGTAGAAAATATTTGCCTCATGGCCATTGAGGATGAGGTAAATTCTGAAAACTCCTCCGAGTTCATATTTAATGAATTGTTTAAAATCTTTAATGATTTAATGAATGAATTTAAAAAATTAAGACTAAAAAATAAAGAGATCAAAAAATCTAATCTTTTTTTAGCTGATGAAAAGAATAAACTATTGATTGAAAAAAAAGATATTTTGAAAGAAATAAAAACTTTAGCTAAGAAAAAGGAGAATATTGCAAAATCTAAACAATTTCTAGTTAAAAAAAAGAAAAACTCTTAAAATAAAAAAATCTCTTATGGAATAAAATATAAAATTAAAAAAAGAGATAGAAATATTGAAGCCTATTATTCAAAAGTTTACATGCAATTCCGAAAAGCTTTAATTAATGCTGCAAAATTAAAAATCTATTTTCAATAATGCTAGAAATGGTTTTAACTCTTCAAAAAATTAGAAATTTATTAAAAATATATTTACTAAAATTTATCATAAAAATTATTCTATAGTTTGTTTTAAATATAATAAAATTGATCATAAAATTTTAGAATGCAATACCAAAAGAATCAGCTAAACTTTAATTAAATAAATTTGAGTTCCAAAAAGAACCATATGCTCTAACATCCATGGATCCAAGATGACTTAGGTACCAAAGATTAGCAAATAATTTTATAGGCACATCAAGAATCCAATGAAATGGAAAGAAAAAAATATTATGGATGGATGTCTTAGGAATAAAATTGAATGAGTGCTGAAATTTGGTAAAATCTAAATTTTTTTTCACATCATGCCATCATTATTCTAATTATTAATTAGCATAAATATTAAATATGTTTGATTGATTTTGATGATTTATCTTGCTTAAAATGATCATACTCCAAGAATTGAAAGTTTGATGTATTGATCAAAACTAGCATGTCATGTTAATTATTTTTTTAAGTTCATTATCTTATTCTAAATGCAGCATGCTAGTTTAATCCTTTGCATCATGTTATTTTGATCTTATTTTATTTAATTATTAGAACCTTCCAATTAATTAATTTTTTGATCCTCTAAATTGACTTGAATATCTCTCTTGACCATTGATTTGATTTTTTTAATCTTAAAAGAGAATTTATTAATGAATATTCATACTTTATTTTAAATGATTGATTTTAAAAATTGAATTTGAAAAATAATTTTTTTGAATCTTTTGAAATTGATATCAAGCAAGATATTTTAAGAAAGCTATCATTTATCTTTAAAGCTAAACTTTTAAAGAGGACTTTAGTTTTAATTAAGTGATATCAAATAGCTTACTATTCGCCATATATTTGATTGATTTATCTTTTGGCAAAAAGAGAAGAATATTTTTGTTTCAAATCTAATTTTGTACAACTATATTTTTTTGATGTGATATCATTTGAGATAAATTTAAAGAATTTTATATATTTTCTAAACTTAAGAAAAGAAAGATTTGAATTTAAATAATTTTTTTTGATATACATGTCATACTCTTTTGATCTTCTTAATGCTTGTTCTTATTATACACATTCTTTTATAAACATCTTTTGAATTTAATAAAAAATAAATTTTTTAAAAAATTGATATATTTTTAAGTGAATGCTATGTTTGATTGATATTTGAATTAATTAATGCTTAGTTCACTCAATTGATGTTTATACTTTTGAATTTTATTTAATGACTTTGTTTGCAAAAGTAAGAAAAAAAATATTTAAAAAAATAATCATTTAATTAAAAAAACCTTTAAAATTAAAAATATCTTTTAAATTTAGAAAATCTAAATTTAGTAATTAAATTCATGTTAAATATGCTTGATTTAAAAGAAAAAGGAGGAGAAAAGTTGAAAGATAAAATAATTGAGCTATAATTATGAAAAATAGAGAGAGATAATGTTATTAAAATATTAAAAAAATAAATTCTTGGTATCTCAAAAATAAGAGAAGAAAATTTTTAATTTGATTAAAAATTTTGATTAATTTATATTGAGATAAATAAATTTTAATCTTAAATTTTCAGTCAATTACTTTATGATCTTCTAAAGCTTTCATATAATTATCCAATTTGATTTACATGATTTGATTGCTCTATCTTTATTTTAGACTATTAGTTAGAGTTAAATTAAATTTGAAAATATATTTTTACTTCAAAAAATAAATTTCTAAACTTAATTTTGAAACTCATTTGAAAATTTAAATTTAATACTAAATTTTTGATATGCATTATAAAATTTTTATGAATTATTTGTAATGAAGTAATTTTTACTCAAAGTAATGAATTTGAAAATATGATCATCATTTACTTTGATACTATCTTTTTACTTTGCTCGTTATATTTTTGATACATACTTTTTTTTAATTTAATTGATTGAAATTTTTTAAGAAAAAAAAGGATTGAATATTAAAGTACATATTATGTTTGATTTCATATTCAAATCTTTTGAAAAGATCTATTTTTCTTAAAGCTTAAAAATGCATATTTGAAAATCTAGTTAAAGATTATATTCACTCAAAAAGAGAAAGATCCTATGATATTTGAATTCAAGCTAAAGTCTAAAATTAAAATAAATATTTTAAACTTTTTTTGAGTCAAAGAATAAATTTTTAAAAGAAAGATAATTCATTTAAATTGATTTTCTAAACTTGATACATCTTTTATTTTGATACATTCATATTATTAATTTTAATAATTATTTCTTATTTCTTCTCATGAGCTTTTTGATGTTGTCAAAAATAGGAAGAAGTATGTTGAGTATATGCTTGAAGAATTGATGCTTAAAAAACTTAATTTTTTTATGCTTGAAATCTTGATACTCATTGATTTGAATTAAAACATCATTTTGATATGAGTATATAAAATATATATGTACTAATGATGCGCAATAAATTAAAAGCTCATTAAGAATTTTTATGAAGTTAAATTCATTATTCTTGTCTTGATTCATATTAGTTTCTTTAGTATATACTCAAAATTTTACTATCATCAAAAAGAAAAAAATTGTTGACCTCATGATTGATTTTGATGATTGCCAAATTTTAAGTATATTATATATCTAATTATATGTTTCAAGAATGTATGTAGATCTTTTCAGATATTAAAATTAAAAAAATATTTATTGAAAAAGATCTCTACAAATTCACTAAGTCAAGATCTTCAAAGAAGAAAATTTTGAGTTTAAGACTTAATGGAGTCGATCCCAGAGCAAAAAGAGCCATCTCCAAAAAATTTAGAGTCATCTTTGTTGGAACAATCGGTACTGCTTTAATACCAATTATTATGCCTACGGTTGCTCAAAAACATAATCGTAGATTCGATCTCTTGCATAAATCTGGATGTTAATCTAGAAATATGAAGAAGAGCAAAAGTTGATGGCGGCACCTAAGGCTTGGCGTTCGAATCAAAGAGAAAAGAGAGAAGAGAGTTAGGAAAAAAAGCTCTGTATTGATTCCACTTTCTCTATTATAAAAATTATAATACCTGAATTTATATATCCTAGAATTTTTGCTATATCATATGAATCCTAATAAACCCAAACTCCAACTGAAAAATCTTCCTAGGCTAATCCAATACATGAAAGCACTCACCTAGACCATGTGTACCCATGTCTCCCATACTCTTATCCTCTGGATCTAAACTCGATCTATACGTGAGTTAGCTACCTTAAGACCTTATTAGACCAAACCTTAAGACTCCTTGGATTAATCCCAATCCAAGGCCAAATAGAAAATCCATCTTGTTCTGTATGCCACCAATGAGCCGGCTCTATCAGTAGCCGAGCTGGCTCAACTGCATCTCATCCAAGCCTTATCTTCTATCAGCTTGAGATAGTCAGCTTGACTGTACCCTAAGCTGACTCGATCTCAGCTCAAGCTGGCTCGACTGTGTATTCGAGCTAGCCTACCTATGTGTCTACCTCTTGTCTTGGCTGATTCTTCTTCTGACTTTGGTCCTTTGCTCCACCTTATATCCCGAATCTTCAGAGCACCTACCAAGCTTCTCAAGATCCTCACACCTGAACCTCGAGTTTGTGTAGGGCTAATGCATGCCTTCACCCTAGGACAACTTCTGTCCTAGCCTTAGGACCATAGCTATCCTAGACTTCCCAAAGCCAACACCCTAGCTCTTCCCGTGGCCCCCCAAGGCTTGAGAGCACCATAAATTCTTACAATTTCTACCTTGGTATGCCTAAGTCTTGGCACACCTGATAATATTTTTCTACACTATCCCGCTGCCGATGCATGCCCTAATAGCTACTTGTGCACAACTTGCCACTGCCATCTTTCTTTAGCTGCTTAGCTTTCTTTGAGGTCTTTGAGATAAACGCTTCTACCGTTGAAGACCTTGGCTTGCACCTATGAACTATCTTTGAAGTTGTAGGCATCCTTATGCTTGGCAATTGCATTATTTATCCTGGACTTTTATGGAGGATCTATAGCAATCCTATGCCGACACCCGCTGCATATCCTGATACGGTCTCCTCAGAACTTCACCTGTCCTTTCCATATGCTGCTTCACCTGAAACTATGCATCTTCGACATTGGTGCTAGAATATTGGTCCTCTTGCACTCCTCTGCTCTGAACTCGTGTCATATCTCTTCTACTTATGAAGTCACCTCTGCCTAGTGCTCCATCTCCATCTAAAATCGAAGTCCCCTTGATGCCATAGAAGCTGACTCTATAATCGAATCCTCTGAGGCCAACCACCCAATGCTGCACTGTTGGATTTGCCGCTGTACCTCGAACACCGTCGTTGCTCCTTCGGATCCTCCACACTCCGCAGACCCCTCCGAAGCCATCTTGGATACACTGCATCCTGTAAGCTCCTCCGAAACCACCAAGAGCTCATCCGACTCTTTACTTTAAATGACTGAAATAATGAAATCCTTATCCCTCTTTTCTCCTCCATTAATTGCACTTCTTCCAAAGCAGACACTCTCGCTTAAAGTGCCCTTCTTCACCACACTTGAAGCACTTCTTGGATCCCTTGCTGTCCCTCTACATGCCCTTCTTCTTTCCTTTCCTTGGCTTCTCCGAAACCACGAGATCCTCCTGAAAGACATCCTTCTTCATCATTCATTTTCGCTGCTCGTTGGACCTTAGCACTGATATGATCTCCTCGTACACCAGTGTCTCCTTACCATATAGTAGCATAGTTACCAATGAATCGAAGCTTCCAAGTAGTGAACATAGCAGCAATAAACTCTTATCCTCCTCTTTGAGCTCCATCCCAATGTTGAGCAAGTCTATGCTCATCCAATCGAATCGCTAAATATGTCCCATAATATCCTCGCCTTTCTACATCTGAAGGCTATATAGTTGCTTCTTCAGTATCAACTTATTGCATATATTTTTTCTCATGTACAACTGATGTAACCTCGATCATAAACTCTTAGGTATCTTCTCCTCCAACATGTCATACAACATCTCATCTGTCAGATAAGTTCTAATCATGGCACATGCCCTTTTCTCCAAGAACTTCTACTCCTTGTCCGTTATCTCCTTCGACCTATCCTCCAAGACTGGATCCAGCCTCATCTGAATCAGTAGATCCTCCATCCTAATCTTTCACATCATGAAACTATCCTTTCCATCAAACTTCTCAAATCCTACCTTCAACTCACTGTTCTCCATGATCAAATTGAATAAAAAATGGTCAACAGGTAGATTTGAAAATTACCTTGACTAGTGATAATAGATAGCAATTCTTAGATCTCTTCCTTCCTCATAAAGCCTAGAGAAAAGCTTTAGATCTGAATCTCACTACTGATCTCTGCTAAAACCTGATCTTCTTCCTTCTTCATGCTTAACTGGGCTCTAATACTACTTGTTGGAATAATTGGTACTGCTCTGATATTGATTGTTATGCCTATGGCTGCTCGAAACCATAGTCATAGATTCTATTTCTTGCGCGAACCTGGGTATTAATCTAGAAATATGAAGAAGAACAAAAGTTGATGGCAGCACCTAGGGCTTGGCATTGGAATCAAAGAGAAAAGAGAGAAGAGAGTTAAGGAGAAAAGCTCTATAATGATTCCACTTTTTCTATTGTAAAAGTTACAATACCTGGGTTAATATATCCTAGGATTTCTGCTGTACCACATGAATTCTAATAAATTTAAATTCTAGCTAAAAAACTTTTCTAGACTAACCCAGTATATGAAAGTACTCACTGAGCCCATGTACACCCATATCTCTCATGCTCTCATTCCTTGGATCTAAATCCGACCCATACATGAGTTAGCCATCTTAAGACCTTATTGGATCAGGCCTTAAGATCCCTTAAATTAATTTCAATCTAAGACTAAATAGAAAATCCATCTTGTTCTGTATGCCACTATCGAGCCAACTTTGTTAGTAGCTGAGCTGGCTTGACTGCATCTCGCACGAATCCTATCTTTTATCTACTTGAGATAGCCAGCTCGACTGCATATCTGAGCTAGTTTGCCTATGTGTCAACTCCTTGTCTTGGCTGATTCTTCTTCTAGCTTTGATTTTTTGCTCCACCTTGTGTCTCGGATCTTTGGAGCATCTATCAAGTCCCTCAAGGTCCTCACACCTAAATCTCAAGTCTGTGTAGGACTACATGCCGCCTTCATTCTAGGACAACTCCTATCCTAGCCCTAGGATCATAGCTATTCTAGACTCTCTAGAGCCAATACCCTGGCTCCTCCAGTGGCCTCCTGAGGCTTAAGAGCACCATAAATTCTTACAATCTCCAAGTTGTTTGGCATGTTGGCACAATATCTTGACATGAGGTAGAGAGGACTCGAAATTAGCCCAAGTCATCTCTATCTCAGAAAATAGAAATCTTATTTCTATGCATTGACCGATATGACTCCAAAATTTTTGAGAGCTCTCTAAATTGCAGCAAGATGTCTCCATCAAAATCGAGAGAACTCGAAATGTGCTGATAGCTTTTATCGGCTAGTTACTGCAACATCTCCAATAGCTCTTTTTCATTTTCAACAGCTATTATCAAGTGAAAGACTTAGATTAATCCTATTAATCTATTTATGCATATGATCAGATCATCAAACACCTACATACTAGGATTTATGATATGATATTATGCATGTATAAATCTAAAAATAAAAAGATAAATAGGTATTGATTATATCAATACTGGTCTAGATTGAAACTAGCATGTAATAAAGATAAGATCTCTATACCTGAGTGTGGGTCGAAAATTTTGCTGTTGATTTTTATGGATGTGATTATTGCTCAAAGTTGCATAGGATATCCAGCCTCTATAGGTTGTATATACAAAATTCCTATACTGATTGGAGGTTTGATAATAATCTATATGGGTTGCTAGCTCCTTGCAGATTTCTCCTGATGGTTGATCTGAATTTTTTTTTTGGATCTCTTGGACCCTCCAAGAGATGAAGAATCAGAGAAGGACAAATTAGAAGAGAGACCCTTCTCTCTTATCTCTCAAAATTATGTGAAAAAGGGAGATAAAAAATCCTAAGAGAAGAACCCTTCTTCTCTTCTTTCTTTTCTCTCAATAGGACATACAAAGGTGATGTCCTAAAGAAAGCTCACGCCCCCTAGAGTATTGCACCCTAATAACCCATGCCCCTCTCTCTTATTCCACGGTGAAAAGCTCTACTAAACCTCACACCAAGAGTCCTCTTAAATAAGGGTGTTAAGAAGAATTCTAGTCTAGGTCAAATACCTAGAAAGGAAAGGTCAAAGGGAGCAAGTACAGAGGGCATCCAACTCTTGGACACCATCCTATTCTTTCTAGGCATGGGCTACCAAAAAATGATGCTAAAACTCCTTCCTTTTCCACACATAAAATCAGATCAAATTTGATTCATTTAGGCACCACTAAAGGATAGAGTTTGGGAATCAAGAAACTCTATCAAATAGGGTCCAAGGCAATCACAACTTGCCTTGTTTGACCTAGTTAACCTTAATTCCAAAACCAAGAGGGAGGGGCATGCGTGGGGCTCTCTTAGGCATAAGGAATCTCATGTAAAAATCAGAAAAGTGGGCGGCATGGGTGTGGAAACTTAGCACAAGGAAAAAAGGAGAGTCCCAGTCCAATTGGGCTCTGTTGTTCTCTTTGGTCAAACCAATTTAAATCCTATTTAAATTAGGATTGGTGCAATCTAATTAAGAATAATCCTAGTTCAACTAGAAATCCATTTAAATCTAATTAAATCTTATTTAATTTTGATATAAATACTAAGTCAATTAGAAATTAGGTGCATACCAGTCCTAATCGAATAAGAAATTGATCTTCCTTGTAATTGGGTTATCTCATAAACCAACTAAATTTGACCTAATCAAGTCCAAACCAAATCAAATTAAATCTAATTTAGTTAGACTTGATCTCAGCCTTAATGCTCAATCAAATTGAGCCAATTAATAATTTAATTATTAATTAATCCTTCTTTAATACTTGTACTAGATTAATCATCAATTGTATTAACGATTTGATCCTGAAACGATTCATAATAATTGATCAACCATCGAATCAGATAGAAATCTCTTATGTATGTATTTTCATAAGTTCATACCTATTAATCAATCATTCTCTAATACTTGTACTAGATCAATCATCAATTGTATTAACGATTTGATCATGAAATGATTCATAATAATTGATTAACCATCGAATCAGATAGAATTCTCTTACGTATGTATTTTCATAAGTTCATACCTAAGTCGATAATATAGGAATAAATTTCTATACCAATCGAAATGACCATCTAGCAATGGTACTTGACATTCGGATAGATCGAATGTATGTAAAGCAACATTTAAGAGCCCACTCGAATATGATTATCGTATAATTCATCCCTTTGATCTCTGTGTTTAGGATGACTCAGAGTTAAATTATCAACTTTGAAAAAATGCATCCATAATGTATCTCAATGCAATCAATCCCATGACTCCTTATAAGGGCTATCCTGATCAAGATTTTGCTAAATTGAAATACAATACAACACATCTCCTGAAATCAAGAATGGTCAATCCCATCTTGACTCACACACCGACCTCATAAATACTTGATTGTGTCCAAAAATCTTTCATCACTGAATTAGAAATTTAAATAGTCCAGCACCAAAGCATAGTAAGTTGCTTGTAAGTTACCGTGGTGATCTTAGATCAGAGAGATACTTATATCTATATCCCTTCAAGCAAATCTTGATAGCAGAATGCTTCAAAATTAGTCATGTTCAATGTAAATGTACCGCTATATCTTACCTGCATGTCATACCATTATCTCCATACTCCTTGGTTAAGAGGATAATCAATACATATAGTACACAACGACCTACACTCGATAAATATTATCGTTCTAGGTAATAACGTATCATTTGTGTTAGGATTAGTGATACTCTCAAGCCTTGGAAGACTACTGGAGGAGTCAGAATGTTAGCTCTTGGAGACTAAGATAGGTGTGGTCCTAGGGCTATGACCGGTTTGGTCCTAGGATGGAGGTTCAGCCCTCCATGGTCATGAGGCCCTGGTTTGTGGATTTCATGGGGGCTATTCAGAGTTTGGACTAGGTTTGGATCCATGGGATTGAGTGCATGATCAAATCATGAGTGTACATGAATTTGGATGAGTGCATTCAAACTGGATTAACCTAGAGAATTTTTTATGGATTAGAATTTCGGTCCATGTAAAGGTATGTATACATGTATATTGTAAATCCTAAAGAAGAGAGATCATTATAGCCATTTTCTTCCATATCTCTTCCTCCTCTCTCTCTGATATCCTCACATGCCAAGGTGCTCTAAGGAGCGCACCTCCAAACATGAAGGAAGAAGGCATGTCCCACTATTTCTTCAGCCTCAATGGTGTTAAAAGATCTTGTGCATCATTTGTGCATTATTTGGTATCAGAGTCATGAGGAGGCATGAAGACCAATCTAGCACAGTACGAGATTTAGATTCGATGGAAGAACACAAAAAAAAAATATTTTAGGGGTCGGTAAGCCCCCTTTTCTTCCTCCCAGATCTAGCAGCGGTCGGTGATTGGCCGCTGATCTCGGGCTTAGCGGTGCGTGGAGGCTGGTTCCGACGATCTGGTGGTCAATCGTAGGTGTGTGGTGGAGTTTCCACAGGCGGCGATGGTGCTCGTGGGCAGGATGGCCAAGATCTGGAGAGGAGATGGTAGAATCGGTCCCTATCTTCTTCTTCGATGGAAAAGTCGTAGATGGTGGTGGCTGGTGGAGCACGGCCAGCAGGCACCGATGAAGTGGAGTAGGCGATGGGGTCCGATGGCTGTGGGTGCTGCAATGGCATCGGATCTGGCAGCATGATGCACGTGCAGCAGAGAGCCGGCTCGAGGCACATGGATCCAATAGTGGAGCGCCTGGATCCGGGGGTTGCATGGTGGTGCGCGGTTGGTGGCAGTCCATGGTAGCAAGTAGTCGGCAAGATGGCACAGGGCCTCTTCCCTCTTCCTCTCGACGTGCTCAGATCTGGCGATGGTCGCACGGGCAGACGATGGCCGATGGCTGGCGATCGACTATTCTTTGGTTTGGCCAAAATGAAGAGGAAGAAGCCATAGGGATGATCCGACGGAGGTGCTCGGATCTAGCGGTTGCACGGGCAGGAGATGGTCGTCAACGGTTATGGAAACAGGTGATCGGGTGTCCGATTTGGTTTTGGATGGGATGAAGATCGAAGGAGCCACAATAGTGGTGATCTAATGGTGGCGGCGCTCAGATCCGATGGCACGCCCATATTCGATGGTGGTGCTCGGATCCGATGGTCACACGGGCAAAGGTCGATTGATCGGTGATCATGGCAGCAGGCATTCGGCGAGATGGCATAGGGCCTCTTCTTTCTTCCTCTCGATGCACGAATTCGGTGGCATGTGAATAGCGACAGCGACGGCATGCCACAGTGGTGATCCGACGATGGTGGCGCTCGGATCCGATGGTTGCACAGGCAAGAGATGGTCGGCTGGCATCCATGGAGGCAGACGGTCGGTGGTCTGGTTCTATTTTTGGATGGGAGGTGGAAGGAGCAGAAGAAAGGAGAAGCCGAGAGCCTAGAAGGTTCCAAAGAAAAAAAAAGAAAAAAAAAATCGAAGGGGTTTTTTTTGGGTTTTTTTGTTTTCTTGATTTTTTTTTTTTTGGTTCGTGCTGTTCTCCTAGATGTAGATGCAGCTTTGGATGCTGGTGATGATTTTGGTGTGTTAGAGAAGATATTACTCAAGAGGCGGAGTTAAAGAAGCAATTATTTAGTCTAGTGGAAGGTTATGAAAAGTAGTTTGGATGTGTTCAGCGGTATAATCAGTTGGAGTCTTGACGATGATGGAGATAGATGATCCATGGAGGTCCAGTAAATTAGGATTGGATGGCTGTAGAGCAACATAGAGATTAGGCAAGAAGCGCTAGAATGCTACAGTAGTGCTTTCCTAGAGGCATAGGAGCTGAGAGAGGCTCAGCAGTACAGCAGCCGAGGAGGATATCTCAATAGAGAGTATCGAACTTCTTAGGGAGACCGAAAGTAGGTCTTAGAAAGAGCTAGGGGGTCTTAGGGAGTGCTAGGAGGTCTCAGAAAATTAGGAGTATCATAGATCAGATTTCTTCTGCAGGAGCACCAAGGAGAGTCGCGATTCAGTGAAGGATGTTTTGTGTATAGCAAGAGTGGATCTGGATACCTATGAGGAGACAGTGTCGAGATGAGGTAGGAAGCACTGGAGAGCTATAGTAGCACTTTCCTGGAGATACAGGATTGAGAGAGGCTCGGCGATGTAGCAGTCGAGGGTGGTATCTCAGCAGAGTATCAGGAGGCATCTCAAAAAGATTGGGAGTAGGTCTCAGAGAGAGCTAGGGAGTCTTAGGAGCCTCAAAATAAGATAGGTGGATCTTAGTCCAGGACAGGGTTTGAGCTATAGTTTCTCTCAAGCGAAACTGAAGCGATGGTTGGTGTAGGGGCAATGAAATAACCAGATCTAGGATTTCATGGGTAGATCTTGAAACTTTTTCAAGATCAGATAGTAAAAAACTTAAATAAATTAAATATTTATTTAAATAAATATAAAAATATTCTAAATCTAAGATTTATTACATGATCAAGATATGATATTAAATAAAAAATTAAAAATATAAAGAAAAAATTAACATGTTGATCTCATCAACATGATACAATACTACATCGAATGTAGTTATAGAATAATAGGTTAGATCTGATATCTGAGCAAGTTAGACGTTCTAACTTGCTGATATGGACTTGAGGATGAAGTTACGAGCCGTACATGCGTCCGACCTCTAGGAGTCACCCACATGAGCCCACGAACACAATCTAAGATCTTGATGCAGAAAATCAGCACAGTATGCTAGTATCGTGCTGATCTCTCTTCGACGGTCAATTCGATACTTTCTTCTTCGAGACTTAGACTCCAAAATAATAAAAAAAAAGAAGAGATTTTAGATATGAGATTCTCTCAAAAAAATCTCAAAAGGAGGAGGAAAAGAGAAAATCAAAATAGCCCTAGAAGAAGATCCTCTTCTTCTTCTCTTTTCTCTCACCAAGACACTTAGTTTGGTATCTATGGTGTTAGATATGTGTGCCCTAGAAGTCAGATTGGCTGACATTTATAATACACTTCTAAGGATAAAATTATAATTTTAACTATAAATAATAAAATGGATTATTTTCTATCAAGTGTGATTTGAAAGTTCTTAAACTCCTTGATTATGTAAAAATTCATTTTTAGTAAAATTTCATTTAAAACTCATAAAAGCTTTCGTACTGAAGAAAAATCCTGATTTTTCGATCCAGGTTCGTTCAGATCTGATCAGATCAAGAGATATATTTCAAAAATTTTTCTCTTTGATCTTAATCAGATCTTGATATATTTCAGATCTGATTCTTATTATTTTAATAAATAAAATAAAATAAAAATAAATTAAATCAAATTTAATTTACCTGATTTGGGTAATCCTATTACCCTGTTGATGATCCTGTTGCAGCGGAAGGTTCTGGATCTAGCCACGCAAGCGCCTGGCCTCTACCGGTATCCACTCGGGTTGGATCTGGAGATCCTCTTCTTCTCTATCACACTCCAAAAATTAGATCTGGATCTGATCTGGAGGATCTTCAAAACTCTTTTGAAGATCAGCAGTCGTCCTTTGCAGCAGCGCAGCCTTCTTGCTTTTGATCGCCTTTCTTTGATCTGAATCGCACCAACCAAGGTCCAAAACTCCTTTTGGACGTGGAGAGCAGAGGGAGAAGATGAGTTTGGCATGGAGGAAGGAGGGGAGAGGCAGCCTTGGGGCGTGGGGTTTCTCAAAATTCATTTAGAATCTGAGTTGGGCGCAGGGTCTTATTTATAGACTAAGCTTGTGATCCAACTCCTCTTCTTCCCAACCAATCACAACCCTTTGTGAAATCAGATCTAAATCTGATTGGTGGGAATAGAGTCCCCTGGATTCCTCCTTAGAGGGCGCCTAAGACCAGTCAAAGTTGGATTCTTAGTAGAACTCTAATTGGAATCCAAAAAGGGAGATGGAGTCCTTGTCCAACAAGGACTCCTAGGCGCCTCCAACTTGGGCACACGCCAGGGTTGGCGTGCGCCCTCCTCTCCTTGCCAGGTTCTGGCAGGGGGACAGGCCCCCACCAGCTCTCCAATAGGTGCATGACATGTGGTCAAAAGTCAAAGTGTCAATGGTCAACGTTTGACCAGTCAAAGGTAGACTTTTGACCAAAGTCAAAGAACAAGAAATGGCAGGTGACCAAAAATGGCAGGTAATGTCTTACAAAATAAGACAACCTTTTCTGACTTGGACAACCTCCAGTCAGACCATATGAAGGCCTCTGATTGAGCACAAACTCCTTTGGCTCAGTCAGGACAACTTATTTATGATAGTAAAAGAAGAACGTTAGGTTCAATCGAGTGCTAGCACGATTTCCTTGAACCTAATTGAATCTCATTCAGATCAATTGAACTAGATCAGTTCAATTGATGATCACCAGATTCAAACCCTTGTTTGTGTGACCCAGTTAGGTTCAGTTCTGTATGGTAATGGGATATGTCATGATCTCTATCATCGACATCATCGAAACTCCTTTCGATGGATCAGAACTCTTCTGATTCGAACAGCTAGAATGATCGATCATCTAAATCATTCTAATTGCTCCCAAAATCCACCAGTGACACCTAGCAGTATATGGTGGCAACCCATCAGAGCTGAATGCGAACCTCTTGGTGCAGCTACCTGTGTGATTAAGTTCTTCTATCTTGAGCCCCGATCAGATTAGGGTTAAGGTGAACTCGTCAAACCCTAGTCTCTGTCATATGATGTAATCATTCGATTCGAGTCCAATGTGAAAATCTAAATAGAAACTCTTTCTATTATTTCACTCTGCCATGGCCATGGGCTTCTGGACTTGATTCTCATGATCATCATAGGGCTGCTCCTCTACCACCGAGGTAGATAGATTCCATCTTGATGCAATCCAGTTCCTACAATGAACATGCTATAGCCAACATACACCTCAGGGTTCCATATGGCTAGGAGACCGAGTAATGGTGTAGTCAAACTATAACACCCTCAAGGTGAACTGCCGATGCATCTCAGGTCAAAGAACCAGACACACTACTGCAGCATCGAGTCAGTCATTGACGAGAAGGTAGACTCCCTAATGACTACTCGAGGTGGTCACGCTCAGTGCCCTCGTTCTCTAACGAGTACCTGTACTCTCGCTCCGGTGTCTCCACACCGTAGACTCAAGACTCATCTACTAAAGAGAAGCGATTGTACACCAACCTTCCGGATCAATCACCATCCTCGTGATGATCCTATGGTCGGGAGCATTTTATGAGTTAATAATGATTATTCATGTCTTAAATTTTCAACTCTTGAAAATATGAATTATCATTACCATTAACTCAAAGGATGTATCACAGACACTAAATACACATATGTGATAGAAAATAACCCATTTTATTGATTATAGTCAAAATTATAATTTTGCCCCTAGAAGTGTATTACAAGTGTCAGCCAATTCTGGCTTCTAGGGCACATATATCTAACAATCTCCCACTTGTCCTAAAGCCAATTGGCTACAAGTCTAAGTCCCATCTTCTCAAGGTGGGCTTCGATCTTCTGCTGGCCCAACGGCTTTGTAAGTGGGTCTGCCACATTATCTGTGGAGTTGACTCTCTTGACCTCGAACGTAACCCTTTCTCGAAGGTAATCGCGGATGAGGTGGTATCGCCGCTCAATGTGCTTGGATTTCTGGTGAGACCTCGGCTCCTTAGCAAGGGCTATGGCGCCATTGTTGTCGCAGTATAGAGGAATGGCATCTGATGGCATTACTCCAATTTCTGCAGCAAACTTCTTGTACCAGAATGCTTCCTTTGCAGCCTCTGATGCAGCGATATATTCTGCTTCCATGGTGGAATCTGCTATCACAGTTTGCTTGGAACTCTTCCAGCTGACAGCACCACCATTGCACACAAACAGACTTCCAGATGTCGACTTTCGATCATCTATATCGGACATGAAATCCGAGTCTGTGTATCCTGAACTTGGAGTTCTCCATTACCAAAGACCAACATCATATCCTTAGTTCTTCTCAAGTACTTAAGGATACATTTCACAGAAGTCCAGTGTTCTTCACCTGGATTTGACTGATATCTGCTTGTGACACTCACAGCATGGGCTATATCAGGTCGTGTACATAGCATGGCATACATGAGGCTCCCTATTGCAGAAGCATAAGGGATCTTGCTCATGCGTTCTATTTCCTCAGGTGTGCTGGGGCACATCTTCTTGGAAAGATGAATACCATGTCTGAAGGGTATTAATCCCCTCTTAGAGTTTTCCATACTAAACCTCTTTAGTACTTCCTCTATGTACATCTTCTGTGAAAGTCCTAGCATCCTATTCGGTCTATCCCTATAGACCTTAATTCCTAGAATAAAGGATGCTTCACCTAGGTCTTTCATGGAGAATTCCTTGGACAACCACATCTTGACTGATGTCAACATGGGAATATCATTCCCAATAAGGAGGATGTCATCCACGTACAATACGAGGAAGACAACAGCGCTCCCACTGACCTTTTTGAAAACACATGGTTCCTCTTCATTTTTGATGAAACCAAACTTTTTGATCACATCATTGAAACGAGTGTTCCAGCTCCGAGATGCTTGCTTAAGTCCATATATGGACCTTTGCAGCTTGCAAACCTTGTGATCAGTATCACTGGATGTGAAACCTAGCGGCTGTTCCATATAGATATCTTCCTCAAGATATCCATTTAGGAATGCCGTTTTCACGTCCATTTGCCATATTTCATAATCGAAATAGGCTGCAACGGCAAGCAATGTGCGGATGGATTTTAGCATAGCTACTGGGGAAAAGGTATCCTGATAGTCAATGCCTTCGCGTTGACTATAACCTTTTGCCACTAGTCTAGCCTTGAATGTCTCCACATTCCCATCTGCACCAATCTTTCTCTTGAAGATCCATTTACACCCAATAGGTACTATACCTTCTGGTGGATCTACCAAGGTCCAGACTTGGTTTGAGTGCATCGAGTCAATTTCTGACTGCATTGCCTCTAAGCCATTTCTCGGAGTCGATATCTGATATCGCCTCGTTGTAGGTTTTGGGATCATCACCATGAGCACCATTACCTATGAGGAACATTTCCTCTACATCCTCTGAAATAATACCTAAGTATCTTTCAGGGGGACGGGAAAACTCTTTCCGATCTACGAGGTGGAGGAGGTAGTGTTCTTATTGGCTCAACCTGATTTGGTTCCACTTGGTCCTTAGCTCGTTCTGCTTGTGAGACTTTCTCATCAAGCTTGAATCTGCTTTCCAATGCCGCTATCTTGAATAAACTATTTTTCAAGAAAGATGGCATGTCGACTCACAATCACATTGTGGTCTTCTGGAATGTAGAAATAGTATCCTAATGACTCTTTAGGATATCCTATGAATCGAGCTCTAAAGGACCTAAACTCTAACTTGTCCGCTTGTTGTCTTTTGACATGAGCCGGACAACCCCAAATTCTGAGATGACTCAGACTTGGTTTCTTACCGTGCCATATCTCATACGGTGTGGTAGGAACGGTTTTAGAGGGAACCCTATTCAGTAGATAAATTGAAGTTAACAATGAATGTCCCCAAAGAAAATCAGGGAGGTCTGTGAAGCTCATCATGGATCGAACCATATCCAATAGAGTCCGATTTCTCCGTTCTGAAACCCCGTTGAGTTGAGGTGTTCCTGGTGGAGTCCATTGAGAGACTATGCCATTTTTCCTTAAGATAGTCTAGGAATTCCCGGCTAAGGTATTCACCTCCTCGATCTGATCGAAGAACCTTAATGGGTTTTTCCAGTTTGTTTTTCTACTTCATGTCTGAATTCTTTGAACTTTTCAAAAGCTTCAGACTTGTGTCTCATAAGATACACATACCCATACCTAGACAGATCATCGGTAAAGGTAATGAAGTAGACAAAATTGCCTCTAGCCGGCACATCAAATGGGCCGCACACATCAGTATGTACTAGGGCAAGGAGATCTGTGGCCCTCTCCCCATGTCCAACAAAAGGGAGTTTAGTCATTTTGCCTTGAAGACAAGATTCACAAGTTGGATATGACTCGAAAGTCAATGGACTCAATAGCCCATTTTTCTCCAATTTGTTGATCCTATCTTCTGCTATATGACCTAATCTCAGGTGCCATAGATATCTGTCGTTTGGACTATCCCTAGGTCGTTTGGCATTCACGTTTTGCTCGATAGTTAGAAACAGGTACATCAATATGTAGCTGATAAAGACCATTAATAAGGAAACCATTTGCAATTTTATTTCTTTCATAAAGAATGTTACAATGGTCCTTAAAGAAGGTGATCACATAACCTTCTTGTGCTAAGCATGAAACAGAAATCAAATTCCTGCTAGCTGCAGGCACATAATAACAGTCTTTCAAAACTAAGTCTAAACCAGATGGTAATCGAAGAGGGTATGTTCCCACGGCTACTGCAGCAACTCTTGCTCCATTACCGATGCGTAGGATCATGTCTCCATCCCTCAGCCTCCTGCTATCCTCAAGACCCTGCATAGAAGTGCACAGATGAGCACTAGAACCAGAGTCAAGCACCCAACTGGATGCAGAAGAAACCGTAAGGTTAGACTCAATAACGAGCATACCTCCAGAAGGACCTTCCTTCTTGTTCTTCAGGGTGGCCAGGTAAGTAGGGCAGTTCCGCTTCCAATGGCCGTCGCTGTTGCAATGGAAACACTTTCCTTTGCCATCGGCCTTTTTCTTCGGCTTCCTTCTTCTTCTTTGATCCTTCCACCTTTTGCTTTTTCACAGACTTCTTTTTCTTTCCATAAGACTTTCTTTTGGAAGAAGTCCGTTCCATAGCAAGAACTGAGCCTTTAGAACCTTTCATAGAAAGCTCAGCGGTAACCAGCATATTCATTAACTCGGCCAAGGAATTTTGAAGTTTATGCATGTGGTAATTCATGATGAATTGCCCATATGCATCAGTCAAGGATTGCAGAATAATATCGTTCTGCAGGTCCAAGTCCAACTTCACACCGAGCTTCTCAAGCTCTTCCATGTCCTTGATCATTGTCAGACAGTGATCTTGGACTGACTGCCCATCACGCATCTTAGCCTTAAAAAGTCATTTCGTGACTTGATATTTGGCTGCGCGACTCTGTTCACCAAACATCTCCTGCAGGTGAGCCAACATTTGGCGAGCAGTCCCGATATCTTCATGTTGGCGCTGGAGCTCATCAGACATCGAGCCCAACATGTAATATCTGGCCTTATTATCTTCGTCAATCCATTTTTCCAGAGACGCTCTCTGTTCAACAGGATGGACGAGCTGGTAAGGTGGGAGGGTCCTGGTCCAAAACATGGGTTAACTTCTCTGAACCCAAAATAATTTTGTAGTTCCTGAGCCAATCTTTATAATTGGGTCCAGTCAGTCTATGTGTGTCCAGGATACGTGCCAATGGGTTGGACGCAGACATTTTCCTGTAGAGAGTCAAAGATTCTAGTTAGATACTGTAATTTTGACTTGACCAATTTGTTTAGGGATTTTATTTTTAAACAAATTAGCTCCCACTATTTTCTCGGATCCCTACACTCCCTCTGTAGAGATGCA
>QRFJ01000997.1:116346-157844 GCA_006176705.1 Cocos nucifera
CACCTTTCTTTGATCTGGATTGCACCATCCAAGATCCAAAACTCCTTTTGGAAATGGAGAGGAGAGGGAGAAGGTGAGTTTGGCATGGAGGAAGAAGGGAGAGACAGCCTTGGGGCATGGGGTTTCTCAAACTTCTATTAGAATCTGAGTTGGGCGCAGGATCTTATTTATAGACTATCTATGATCCAACTTCTCTTCTTCCCAACCAATCACAACTCTTTGTGAAATCAGATCTAAATCTGATTGGTGGGAATAGAGTCCCCTGGATTCCTCCTTAGAGGGCACCTAAGACCAGTCAAAGTTGATTCTTAGGAGAACTCTAATTGGAATCCAAAAAGGAGATGGAGTCCTTGTCCAACAAGGACTCCTAGGCACCTCCAACTTGGGCACACGTCTAGGGTGGCGTGCACCCTCTTCCTTGCCAGGTTCTGGCAGAGAGACAAGCCCCCACCAGCTCTCCAATAGGTGCATGACATGTGGTCAAAAGTCAAAGTATCAATGGTCAATATTTGACCAGTCAAAGGTAGACTTTTGACCAAAGTCAAAGAACAAGAAATGACAGGTGATCAAAAATGGCAGGTAATGTCTTACAAAATAAGACAATCTTTTCTGACTTGGACAACCTCCAGTTAGACCATATGAAGGCCTCTGATTGAGCACAAACTTCTTTGGCTCAGATAGGACAACTTATTTATGATAGCAAAAGAAGAACGTTAGGCTCAATCGAGTGCTAGTATAATTTTCTTGAACCTAATTGAATCTCATTCAGATCAATTGAACTGGATCAGTTCAATTGATGATCACCAGATTCAAACCCTTATTTGTGTGGTCCAATTAGGTTCAGTTCTGTATGGTAATGGGATATGTCATGATCTCTATCATCGACATCATCAAAACTTCTTTCGATGGATCAGAACTCTTCTGATTCGAACAGCTAGAATGATCGATCATCTAAATCATTTTAATTGCTCCCAAAATTCACCAATGATACCTAGCAGTATATGGTGGCAATCCATCAGAGCTGAATGTGAACCTCTTGGTGCAGCTACTTATGTGATTAAGTCCTTCTATCTTGAGCTCCGATCAGATTAGGGTTAAGGTAAACTCGTCAAACCCTAGTCTCTGTCATATGATGTAATCATTCGATTCGAGTCCGATGTGAAAATCTAAATAGAAACTCTTTCTATTATTTCACTCTGCCATGGCCATGGACTTCTAAACTTGATTCTCATGATTATCATAGGACTGCTCCTCTACCACCGAGGTAGATAGATTCCATCTTGATGCCATCCAGTTCCTACAATGAACATGCTATAGCCAACATACACCTCAGGGTTTCAAATGGCTAGGAGACTGAGTAATGGTGTAGTCAAACTATAACATCCTCAAGGTGAACTGTCGATGCACCTCAGGTCAAAGAACCAGACACACTACTGCAGCATCGAGTCAGTCATTGACGAGAAGGTAGACTCCCTAATGACTACTCGAGATGGTCACGCTCAGTGCCCTCATTCTCTAACGAGTACCTATACTTTCACTCTGGTGTCTCCACACCGTAGACTTAAGACTCATCTACTAAAGAGAAGCGATTGTACACCAATCTTCCGGATCAATCACCATCCTCGTGATGGTCCTATGGTCGAGAGCATTTTATGAGTTAACAATGATTATTCATGTCTTAAATTTTTAACTCTTGAAAATATGAATTATCATTATCATTAACTCAAAGGATGTATCACAGACACTAAATACACATATGTGATAGAAAATAACCCATTTTATTCATTATAGTCAAAATTATAGTTTTGCCCCTAGAAGTGTATTACAAGTGTCAGCCAATTCTGGCTTTTAGGGCATATATATCTAACAGGATCATCATGAGGATGGTCATTGATCTAGAAGGTTGGTATACAATCACTTTTTTAGGATAGATGAGTCTTGAGTCTACGATGTAAAGACACCGAAGTGAGAGTGTAGGTACTCCTTAGAGAATGAGGGCACTGAGCATGACCATCTCGAGCAGTCATGAGGAAGTCTACCTTCTCGTCGATGATTAGCTCGAAGCTACAGTAGTGTGTCTGATTTTTTGATCTGAGGTGCATCGGTAGTTCACCTTGAGGGTGTTATAGTTTGATTATACCACAACTCGATCTTTTAGCCATTCAAAATCCTGAGGTGTATGTTGGCTATAGCATGTTCATTGTAGGAATTGGATTGCACCAATAGGGGATCTATCTATCTCGGTAGATGAGAAGCAACCCTATGATGATCATGAGAATCAAGTTCATAAGCCCATGGCCATGGCAGAGAGTGAAATAATAGAAAGAGTTTCTATTAGGGTTTTCATATTGGACTTGAATCGAATGCTTAATTTATATGACGGATATTAGGATTTGACGACATCACCTTAATTCTAATCCAATCGGAGCTCAAGCTGGAGGAAGTTAATCACATAGGTAACTGCATCAAGAGGTTCATTTTCAATTCTAATGGATTGTCATCATATGCTGCTAGGTGTCATTGATGGATTTTGGAAGCAATTAGAATGATTTGGATGATTGATCATACTAGTTATCTGAATCAGAAATATTCTGATCCATCGAAAAGGTATTTCGATGATGTCGATGATGGAGATGATGGAGATCACGACATATCCCATTACTGTACGAAACTGAATCTAACTAGATCATACAAACAAGGGTTTGAATCTGGATATCATCAATTGGATTAATCAAGTTCAATTGATTTGAATAAGATTCAAATAGGTTCAAGAAAATCGTGCTAGCACACAATTGAGCCTAATGTTCTCCTTTAAACAATAATTAAAACTTATCTCGACTGAGCCAAATATGTTTGGACTCACTCAAGAATCTTTCCTTGGTCTGACTGGAGCTCGTTCAAGTTAGAAAAGGATTGTCTTAATTTATGAAATAAATTTGAGACTACACCTGTCATTTTTCGTCACCTACTAAATCTTGTCTTTGGACTTTGGTCAAATGCTGATCTTTGATACTTAGACATCTGCCCATGTGTCATGCACCCAGAGGAGAGAACCTTGAACCTTGTCCCTTTGCTAAAAAGTAGATAGACAAGGGGTGCATGCTTGGGGAGGCATGCACCCCATGAGGATAATGTGTGGAGTCCCATACAGATGGGACCCCAGGTTGCTTCATGAATTTAAATGCTGTGACACCAAAGAGTCCTATTTGACCTATCTTGGTACCACCTAAGGAGATTTTTGAGAGACTCTAATCTGATTGGATCAGATGATGTCATCCTATCAATCAGATTTAGATCTAATTGCATAAAGGGCCATGATTGGCTGGGATGATGTGTCATTGTATGGTGCAGCAGGATCTATATAAACCCTATCCGTGCCTAGAATTGAGAGCTTCTACCTTTAGCCCATGCCACAAAGCTTTTCTTCCTCTTTCTCCATGCCATCCTCTGGTCCTCTCTCTCCTCTCCATGTCCAAGAGGTTTTGGGCATGAGTTAGGTGTGATCTAAGCAAGTGAAAGGCGACGAAAAAGGAAGAAGGCAGCACTGCTGCATGAGACAACAGTTGATCTTCAAAAGAGTTTTTGAAGACTTTCAAGATCAGATCTAGATTTGATTTTTTGAAGGATAGATTGAGAAGGAGAAGATCTCTAGATTCTATCTGAGTGGATATCGGTAGAGGCCAGGCATTTGCGTGGCTACATCCAGAACCTCAGGCAAACATCGAGTCATCACAGGATAATTGGATTATCCAAAATAAAAGTATAATTAAATTAGATTTAATTTAATTTTTTATTTTATTTTTTTATCAGATCAATAAGATTAGATATAAAGAATCTTAGATCTAATTAGGATCTTAAAGAAAATTTTTAAAATATCCCTCTTGATCCAATCAGATCTGAATGAACCTGATCCGAAAAAACAAAATTTTTTTTTCAACTGGTATCAGAGCCAGGTTCCAAAATTTATTAGATCTAATTTTAATTTATTTTTGATCTAATAATTAGATGATTTTAGATGTCACATAAGATGTGATTAGATCTAAAATTAAAAAATTAAAAATTAAATAACTAGATCTAAAATATATGAGATGCATGACTAGACTAGGAATAGAATTATTCTATGTGTAGTCTAGCATGATCATAATTTTAATTTAATTAATTATAATTTTTAGATCTATTTATTTATTATTTTTTAATATTATAAATATTATTATTAGATCTAAAAATAGAAAATAAATTTATTTAATTTATTCATATGAGATATGATAGATGCATGTTTAGACTAGTTATAGAATAGTTCTATAAATTATTTAAAATAAATTTTAATTTGATATGATCAAATTTAAATCTTATTTTTTAGATGTTTATGAGATAATTTAGATCTAAAAATATACATGATATGATATATGAGATGTATGCAAAACATATTTTTAGTTAGATCAATTTTTATATATATGATATATGATGTAGATCTAATTAGTTTTGTAGATTTATTATATTTCTGATTAAGGTGTTCTCCTTGGTCGTCCGATCATAAGAATAAAGTAGGATTTAAAGATCCTCTTCTTTCATTCGATGGAAAGTTCTTATGGTGTGTAGGGGTGCTACGTGTTTGTCCTTAATCAAAAATTAAAAAACTTATTTTCTGTAAAATTCTAGATCCTAAAACTCTAAAATTTTATTTACATATTTTGCTTATGAATTCTAAAATTAATTAAAAATTAAGATTATGATATATATTAGATCTAAAATTAAGAATTTTTAGATCTAAGACATATTCATAAAATTGGTGTTAGGCTTGGATAGCTCAATTAGGTCTAGCGATTGATCAAATCGAATCAAGAGTTAGTTAGATGGGATCAAGAGTGCTTAAATTGACTAGCCTAATAGGATTAAGTCTAGTCAAGATTGAGTCACATGAGTGATCGATCAAGTTAAGACCTAATTAGGCTCAGTGGTTAGAGTTCGGATTGTAGGCTAATCCGATTGGTTTTGGCTCAATAATTTGATGTCTAAGATAAGTTTGGTAGATACGATCGACTGATTTTTAATTGGGAGCTACTCGACTCGAATACGTTCTTATTGAGTTAATGGCATATTCCTTCCACCGATCTCACTTACCTAGCCATATTTGTCAGCTCAGTCCTGATCTAAGGTGGCTAACAATCCAAGCTAATCCATGCCACTAGGTAAGTCATAATGGTTATGGCTATGTCAAATCAAGTTTAAAGAGACCTAAATCAAATCTCCCTAAGAAAAGATTAAGTCTAAGGTCTTCCACCATTGTAGATGTGCGGGCTCTTTTCGAGATTGATTGTTCTCGACTGGTCACAGTGGTTCAGTTGCATCGAAAAGATGCAACCGTGTTTATTAAGCATTGGATGCTACGGGCTAAAGGATGGATTGGGCTCAATATTTTGGATACGATGAGAGATCCAATTAGAAATCTGATCTGTGCAAATGGTGGATCTGACTTAACTATGAAGTAGATCAATATTCTAGACATGGTGAGATTCATGAATTAGAGACCAAGCCTGGGTGCACCATGATTAGAGAATCATTGGATAAGAGTTGTTTATTCATTAGCTAACCCATCACCAATAACTGTTAGGTGAGGTGATGAGTCAATTGGTGGGATTGCACCACCCACTAAAAATCAGTAATCATAGAGATTTTTGCATCTCTACGGAGAGAGTGTAGGGATCCAAAAAAATAGTGGAAGGTAATTGATTTAAAAATCAAATTTCTAAATAAGTTGGTCAAGTCTTAATTATAAAATTTAACTAGAAACTTTGACTCTTTATAGAAAAAAGAAAAATATCTACGTCCAATCCACTAGCCTGTATCCTGGACACCCATAGACTGATCGAACCCAATTATAAGGATTGGCTCTAGAACATTAAAATTATTTTGGGTTTCGAGAAGTTAACTCATGTATTAGATCAGGATCCCTCCACCTTATCAGCTCGTCCATCCGTTGAACAGAGAGCATCTCTTGATAAATGGATGGATGAAGATAATAAGGTCAGATACTACATGTTGGGCTCGATGTCTGATGAACTTTAGCGCCAACATGAAGATATCAAGACTACCCATCAAATGTTGGCTCACCTACAAGAGTTGTTTGGTGAATAAAGTTGTGCAGCCAAATATCAGGTCACTAAACGACTCTTTAAGGCTAAAATGCGTGATGGGTAGTCAGTCCAAGATCATTGTTTGATGATGATCAAGGACTTGGAAGAGCTTAAGAAGCTTGGAGTGAAGTTAGATCAGGATCTACAGAATGATATAATTCTACAATCCTTAACTGATGCATATGGGCAGTTCATCATGAACTATCATATGCATAAACTTCAGAATACTCTGACCGAGCTTATGAATATGCTGGTTGTTGCTGAGCTTTCTATAAAAGGTTCTAAAGGCTTAGTACTTGCTATGGAATGGACTTCTTCCAAGAGAAAATCTTTTAAAAAGAAGAAAAAATCTGTAAAAAGATAGAAGGTGGAAGGTGAAAAGAAAAAGAAGGCAGAGCTGAAGAAGAAGACTGCTGATATTAATGGCCACTGGAAGTAGAACTATCCTACATACCTGGCCACCCTAAAGAATAAGAAGGAGACAGGTCCTTTTGAAGGTATGCTCATTATTAAATCTAACCTTACGATTTTTTCTACATCCAGTTGGGTGCTTGACTCTGGTTCTAGTACTCATTTATATACTTTCATGTAGGGTCTTGAGGATAGCAGGAGGTTGAGGGATGGTGAGATGATCCTACATGTCGAAAATGGAGCAAGGGTTGCTACTGTGGCCGTGGGAACCTACCTTCTTCGACTACCGTCTGACTTAGATTTAGTACTTAGGGATTGTTATTATGTGCCTACTGCAAATAGGAATTTGATTTCTGTTTCATGTTTAGCACAAGAAGGCTATGTAATTAGTTTTCTTAAGGATCATTGTAATATTCTTTATGAAAGAAATAAAATTGTAAGTGGTTTCCTCATTAACGATCTCTACCAGTTATATATTGATGTATCTATCTTTAATATCGAGCAAAATATGAATGCCATAAGATCAAAATGACCCAAGGATAGTCCAAATGATAGGTATCTATGGCACCTAAGGTTAGGTCATATAGCAGAAGATAGGGTTAACAAATTGGAAAAAATTGGATTATTGAGTCATTGACTTTCGAGTCATATCCAATTTATGAATCACATTTTCATGGCAAAATGACTAAGCTTCCTTTTATAGGACATGGGAAAAGGGCCACGGATCTACTTGCCCTAGTACATACTGATGTGTGCGGCCCATTTGATGTGCCAGACTAGAGGCAACTTTGACTACTTCATAATCTTTATCCGATGATTTATCTCGGTATGGGTATGTGTATCTTATGAGACACAAGTCTGAAAGCTTTTGAAAAGTTCAAAAAAATTCAGACATGAAGTTGAAAAGCAAACTTGAAAAATCCATTAAGGTTTTTCGATCAGATCGAGGAGGTGAATACCTTAGTCAAAAATTTCTAGACTATCTCAAGCAAAATGGCATAGTCTCTCAATGGACTCCATCTGAAATACCTCAACTCAACGAAGTTTCAGAATGGAGGAATCGAATCCTATTAGATATGGTCCTAATCCATGATGAGCTTCATAGACCTTTCTAATTTTTTTTTTAGGGGACATGGTTTGTTAACTGCTATATATTATTACTGAATAGAGTTTTCTCTAAAATATTTCCTACCACACCGTATGAGATATGGCATGGTAAGAAATCAAGTCTGAGTCATCTCAGAATTTGGGGTTGTCCGGCTCATGTCAAAAGACAACAAGCGGACAAGTTAGACTATTAGGTCCTTTAGAGCTCGATTTATAGGATATCCTAAAGAGTCATTAGGATATTATTTCTACATTCCAGAAGACCACAATGTGATTGTGAGTCGACATGCCATCTTTCTTGAAAAATAGTTTATTCAAGATAGCGGCATTGGAAAGCAGATCAAGCTCGAGGAGAAAGTCTCACAAGAGCAACGAGCTAAGGATCCCATGGAACCAAATCAGGTTGAGCCAATACAATCACTACCTCCTCCACCTCGTAGATCAAAAGAATTTTCTGTCCTCCTGAGAGGTACTTAGGTACTATTTCAGAGGAAATAGAGAAAATATTTCTTATAGGTAATGGGGTTCATGGTGATGATCCCAAAACCTATGACGAAGCGATATCGGATATCGACTCTGAGAAATGGATAGAGGCAATGAAGTCAGAAATTGACTCGATGCACTCAAACCAAGTCTGGACCTTGGTAGATCCACTAGAAGGTATAGTACCTATTGGATGTAAATGGATCTACAAGAGAAAGATTGATGCAGATGGAAATGTGGAGACATTCAAAGCTAGATTAGTGGCAAAAGGATATAGTCAGCGCGAAGGCATTGACTATCAGGATACCTTTTCGTCAGTAGCTATGTTAAAATCCATCCGCACATTGCTTGCTGTTGTAGCCTATTTGAATTATGAAATATGGCAAATGGACGTGAAAATGGCATTCTTAAATGGATATCTTGAGGAAGATATCTATATGGAACAACCGTTGCTAGGTTTTACATTCCAGTGATGCTGATCACAAAGTAATGCAAGCTACAAAGGTCCATATATGGACTTAAGCAAGCATCTCGAGCTGGAATACTCATTTTAATGATGTGAATCAAATTATTTGGTTTCATCAAAAATGAGGAGGAACCATGTGTCTTCAAAAAGGTCAGTGGGAGCGCTATTGTCTTCCTCGTATTGTACGTGGATGATATCCTTCTTATTGAGGAATGATATTCCATGTTGACCATAGTTAAAATATGGTTATCTAAAGAATTCTCCATGAAAGACCTAGGAGAAGCATCCTTCATTCTAGAAATTAAGGTCTATAGAGATAGACCGAATAGGATGCTAGGTCTTTCATAGAAGATGTACATAGAGGAAGTGTTAAAGAGGTTTAGCATGAAAAACTTCTAAGAGGGATTGGTACCCTTCAGACATGGCATTCATCTCTCCAAGAAAATGATGTGCCCAATACACCTAAGGAGATAGAATGCATGAGCAAGATCCCTTATGCTTCAGCAATAGGGAGCCTCATGTATGCCATGTTATGTACACGACCTGATATAGCCCATGCTGTGAGTGTCACGAGTAGATATCAGTCGAATCCAGAGATGAAGAAAATTGGACTTCTATATAATGTATCCTTAAGTACTTAAGAAGAACTAAGGATATGATGTTGGTTTTTGGTAATGGAGAACTCCAAGTCTAGGGACATACAGACTTAATTTTATGTCTGATATAGATGATCGAAAGTCGACATCTGAGAAGTCTATTTTGTGTGTAATGGTGGTGCTTGTTAGTTGGAAAGAGTTCCAAGCAGACAGTGATAGCAGATTCCATCATGGAAGTAGAATACATCACTACGTATCAGAAGCTGCGAAGGAGGCATTTTGGTATAAGAAGTTTGCTACGCTGTAGAGATCGAAGTGATGCCATCAGATGCCATTCCTCTATATACTACGATAATAATGGCGCCATAGCCCTTTGCTAAGGAGCCGAGGTCTCACCAGAAATCCAAGCACATCGAGCGGCGAATACTATCTCATCCACGATTACCTTGAGAAAGGTTACGTCGAGGTCAAGAGAGTCGACTCCGAAAATAATGCGGCAGACCCACTCATAAAGCCGTTGGGCCAGCAGAAGATCGAAGCCCACCTTGAGAAGATGGGACTTAGATTTGTAGCCAATTGGCTTTAGGTCAAGTGGGAGTTTGTTAGATATGTGTGCCTTAGAAGCCAGATTGGCTGACACTTGTAATACACTTCTAAGGGCAAAATTATAATTTTGACTATAAATAATAAAATAAATTATTTTCTATCATAGTGTGTATTTGAAAGTGTCTGTGATACATCTCTTGAGTTAATGGTAATGATAGTTCATATTTTCAAGAGTTGAAAATTTAAGACATGAATTTTTCATTATTAACTCATAAAATGCTCTCGATCATAGGATCATCATGAGGATGGTGATTGATCTGGAAGGTTGGTATACGATCACTTCTTTAGGATAGATGAGTCTTGAGTCTATGGTGTAGAGACACCGGAGTGAGAGTATAGATACTCGTTAGAGAATGAGGGCACTGAGCGTGACCACCTCGAGCAGTCATGAGGAAGTCTACCTTCTCATTGATGACTAGCTCGAAGCTGCAGTGATGTGTCTAGTTCTTTGATCTGAGGTGCATTGGCAGTTCACCTTAAGGGTGTTATAGTTTGACTACACCATAACTCAATCTCCTAGCCATTCAGAATCCTGAGGTGTATGTTGGCTATAGTATGTTCATTGTAGGAATTGGATTGCACCAATAGGAGATCTATCTACCTCGGTAGATGAGGAGCAGCCCTATGATGATCATGAGAATCAAGTCCATAAGCCCATGGCCATGGCAGAGTGAAATAATAGAAAGAGTTTTTATTAGGGTTTTCATATTGGACTTGAATCGAATGATTAATTTATATGATGGATATTAGGGTTTGACGAGATCACCTTAACCCTAATCCGACCGAGGCTCAAGATGGAGGAACTTAATCACACAGGTAACTACATCGAGAGGTTCATTTTTAGTTCTGATGGGTTGCCACCATATGCTGCTAGGTGTCACTGGTGGATTTTGAAAGTAATTAGAATGATTTAGATGATCGATCATACTAGTTGTCTGAATCAGAAAAGTTCTGATCCATCGAAAATGTGTTTCGATGATGTCGATGATGGATATCATGATATATTCCATTACCATATGGAACTGAACCTAACTAGATTACACAAATAAGGGTTTAGATCTAGATATCATCAATTGGGTTAACCTAGTTCAATTGATTTGAATAAGATTCAATTAGGTTCAAGAAAATCGTGCTAGCACACGATTGAGCCTAATGTTCTTCTTTAAACAATCATTAAAACTTATCTCGATTGTGCCAAATATATTTGGACTCACTCAAGAATCTTTACTTGGTCTAACTGGAGCTTGTTCATGTTAGAAAAGAGTTGTCTTAATTTATGAAATAAATTTGAGACAACATCTGCCATTTTCCATCACCTGCTAAATCTTGTCTTTGGACTTTGGTCAAATATTGACCTTTGACACTTAGACATCTGCCCATGTATTATGCACCCATAGAAGAGAACCTTGGATCTTGTCCCCTTACTAAAAAGTAGATAGGCAAGAGGCACATGCCTAGGGAGGCATGCACCCCATGAGGATAATGCATGGAGTCCCATACAGATGGGACTCCAGGTTGCTTCATGAATTTAAATACTATGGCGCCAAGGAGTCCTATTTGATCAGTCTTGGTGCCACCTAACAAGATTTTTGAGGGACTCTAATCTGATTGGATCAGATGATGTCATCCCACTAATTAGATTTAGATTTGATTATACAAAGGGCCATGATTGGCCGGGATGATGTGGCATTGCATGGTGCAACAGGGTCTATATAAACCCTATCTGCGCCTAAAATTAAGAGCTTCTATCTTTAGCCCATGCCACAAAGTTTTTCTCCCTCCTTCTCCATGCTACCCTCTAGTCCTCTCTCTCCTCTTCACACCCAAGAGGTTTTGGGCACAAGTTAGGTGTGATCCAAGGAAGTGAAAGGCGACAGGAAAGGAAGAAGGCAGCACTGCTGCAAGAGACAATGGTTGATCTTCAAAAGAGTTTTTGAAGACCTTTAAGATCAGATCTAGATTTAATTTTTGGAGGATAGATTGAGAAGGAGAAGATCTCTAGATCTTGCCCGAGTGGATACCGATAGAGGCCAGGTACTTACGTGGCTACATCCAAAACCTCAGGCAAACATTGGGATCATCACAATGTAATTGAATTATCCAAAATAAAGGTACAATTAAATTAGATTTAATTTAATTTTTTTATTTTATTTTATTTTATCAAATCAATAAGATTAGATCTGAAAAATCTTAGATTTGATTAGGATCTTAGAAAAACTTTTTGAAATATCCCTCCTGATCCAATCAGATCTGAACGAACCTGACCTGGGAAAATAAGATTTTTTTCTTCATATGAAACCGCAAAGCCCAAGGATCCTCTCCCTCTAATTTTTGCACATCCCAAAACTCTCCTAAATGTCTGTGTTTCATGAAAAATTTGGCCAAAATTCATCCTAAGTTTATAGAAAAAGAAGAGTCCTTTTCTAGGTCAAAAACTAGACAAGGACTAGTTTTGGCAAGAGGTTGGGGCGCCCAACTCTTGGGCACCCCTCCTCTAATTTTTTTGTTGAATCCAGCAAGAATACTTACACAAAGAGAGCCTTTCTCACCATGAAATAGGAGAGATAAAATAGGAGAGGGGGTGGCACCTTCTTGAGAAGAGTTTAGGTTTGTTAGGATTCTATCTCATGGAATCCAAAAACAAACAAACTACTAACTTTGACTTGGTCCTCCATCGAATTACCATATGAGAAAGAGAGGGAGAGAGGAGGCATGTGTGAAGATTAGGGAGAGATATTTTTTTGCACAAAATAAAGAGAGAAAGAGGGCATGGGGCATGGAGGGCTAAGGTGGCGCAAGGTGGAATCCTAGTCTCACTAGGATTCCATCTATGACTTGGTCAAACATGGTTTTTCAAATTAAATTAAATCAAAACCAAGTCAATCAAATTAGATTAGGTTCTAACCTAATTAAGAATTAAATTAAATTAAATTAAATTAAATTAAATTAAATTTAATTTTAATTTAATTTTCTAATCAAATTAGAAAATTAGGTTGATCCAAGTCCTAGTTGAACTAGGACTAGTTTTTTTTTGCACTTGGCTTATCCAATAAGCCAATTGAACTTGATCCAATCAAGCCCAAACTAAATCTAATTAAATCATATTTAATTAAACTTAATCTTAGTTCTTTAGCTTAAATAAATTAAGTCAATTAGCAATTAAATTGCTAATCGATCATCCTGCAATGCTTGCACTAGGTTAAACATCAATCGTATTGATTGTTTAACCCTAGAACGATTCTTAATCATTGATCAACCATCCGATCAGATTGTGAGCTCTAATATGTGTGATCTCATAGATCTAAACCTAAGCTGGTAGTATAGAAATAGATTTCTATACCAATCGAAGTAACCATCTGACAATGGTATCCAACGACCGGATAGGTCGAATGTGTAGAACAACATCCTTAGAACCCATATGGATATAGTTTTCATATAATTCATCATCTTGACCAAAATGCTCATAGGATACCTTAGAGTTCAACTGTCAACTCTGATAAGGTTGTCCACATTGTATTTCAAAATACCAAATCCATCTGATGGATTATCCTGGCCAAGATTTTGCTATATTGAAATATAGTGATACATTATTCTCTAACTCTTGGAGTGATCAATCCCATCTTGATCATACTTTAACTTCGTAAGTACTTAACTGTGCCCAGAAGCCTTTCGTTACTGAATTAGAAATTCAGTTAGTCCAGTACCAAAGCACAGTGAGTTATTTGTAAGTCATTGAGGTGATCTCAGGTCTAAGAGACACTTATACCTATATCCCATCAGAGATATTCTCGATAGCAGAATACTCTGAAGTTGGTCACGTTCAATGATGATGTACCCATATATCTCATCTGTATGCCATACCAATATCTCCATACTCCTTGATTAAGAGGACAATCAATCCATATGGCATATAGCGACCTATGCTTGATAGATGTTATCGTCCTAATTAACAGCCTATCATTTGATCATGAATAAATTTAAGGACCAATCGATAAATCCTCTCTTTATCGAAGCTAAATAGTCCTAAGAACTTTATCACAATAATGAAGTTCGTTAGAAGATGAATACTTTATGATAAAAAATATCAAAAATATATTTTATTTATTAATGAATCAATTATAGATACAATATAGCTCAATCATCAATAGGCTGATGATTGGCTTTGGAACATATTTTTCAACAACTTCTACTTGTCCTAAAGCCACTCGGCATAGTATCTAATATCCATCTTCGACTTATGGTTGTCGAACTTCTTAATCTCCAGGGCTTTAGTAAAGAGGTTGGCCAGGTTCTTCTTTTCATCGATCTTCTGAAGGTCGATGTCATCTTTATCCACGATCTTCCGGATCAGGTGGAAGCGGTGTAGAATATGCTTTATTCATTGGTGTGCCTTTAGTTCTTTTGTCTGAGCAATGGCACCAGTGCTGTCGCAGTAGAGCAAGATCGGACTATTAAGAAAGGGTGCTACTCCAAGCTCGATGATAAACTTTCTCAACTATACAGCTTCCTTCATGGCATCTGATATTGTGAGATACTCTACTTCGCAAATAGAGTTTGCCACAGTATGCTCCTTTGAATTCTTCCAGCAGATAGCTCCATCATTTAGAGTAAAGATATATCTCGATACACTTCTACTGTCATCATGGTCAGATTGAAAGCTGGAGTCTGTAAACCCCATAAGTTTCAGATTTAACTCGCCATAAACCAACCATTAGTTCTTAGTATTTCTCAAATACTTAAGGATAGTTTTAGCCACTTTTTAGTGGTTTTCTCCAAGATCAGACTGGTATCTACTCATTATTCCTAGTGAGTATGCCATGTCTGATCTCGTATATGTCATGGCATACATGATAGATCCCACTGTCGAAGCATATGGGACTCTACCTATACTCTCTCTCTTTTTAGGAGTTGTCAGACAATCCTTCCTAGAGAGAGAAATTTCATGGCCTATCAGAAGATAGTCCTTTTTTAAATTTTCTATGCTGAACCTCTTCAGCACAGTATCTATATACGTAGATTGGGATAACCCAAGCATCTTTTTAGATCTATCCCTATAGATCTTCATCCCTAGGATATAGGATGCTTCACCCAAGTCCTTCATGGAGAATTGTGATGACAACCAAACTTTTATTTCCTACAGTGCGGGAATGTCATTTTTGATTAAGAGAATGTCATCTACATATAAGACTAGAAATACTACTACTGGACCATTTATCTATTTATAAATGCAGGGTTCTTCTCCATTCTTAACAAAGCCATACATTTGATTACTTTATCAAAATGCATGTTCCAACTTTGAGATGCCTGCTTCAGTCCATAAATGGATCTCTAAAGTCTGCATACCTTGGACTCATCTATGGATGTGAACCCCTTAGGTTATATCATATACACCTCTTCAGTCAACTCTCCATTCAGGAAAGCTATCTTCACATCCATCTACCAGATCCCATAGTTCAGATGGACAACAATCGCAAGCATAATTCGAATGGATTGAGCATTACCATAGAAAAAAATATCCCGTTATAGTCAATACCATAACATTTACGATATTCTTTGACAACCAGATGGGCTTTATAGGTCTCCACCTTTTCATCTGTGCCTTTTTTTCTTTTGAAGACCCATTTACACCCAATGGGTTTAACCCCTTTGGGTGGATCAACCAATGTCCATACATCATTGACCTTCATGGATTTCATTTTGAATTTCATGGCCTTAAGCCATTTCTCAGAATTAGATCTCTGCATAGCATCCATATAGGTGATCGGATCCTCATCATTTTCATTGAGTTTGATGGGATCACTATTTTGGACCAAGAAATCATAGTATCTGTCTGGATGATATGGTACTCTATCGGATTGTCTTAATGGTGCAAGTACACTATGCTTTGGATCTGATCTAATCAAATCCGACTCAGGTTCAGCTACAGGTGTCGATTTTTTTACCTATTGAACTTCATCAAGTTCAATCTTAGAGGCAACAGTTCCTTCACCAAGAAACTTCTTTTCTAAAAAAATTGCCTTAAGGCTGACGAACATCTTTTGTTCATCAGCATGGTAGAAATAGTATTCTTTGATCTTTTTTGGGTATTCTATAAATATGCACTTGTCAGACCTAGATCCAAGTTTATCTGTAATTAATCGTTTGATATAAGTCGGGTACCCCCTAATATCTCATATGGAGTCTGAACTACAGACTAACTTGGATCCTATTTAACAGATAACAAGTCGATTTGAGTGCATATCTCCAAAAGGATATCGGCAAGCTGGCAAAATCCATCATGGATCAGATCATGTCTAACAGAGTCTGATTTCTTCTTTCAGACAGACCATTATGTTATGATATTCCTGGAGGAGTCCATTAAAAGAAAATCTCATTCTCTCTTAGATATGTGAGAAACTCATCGAAAAGGTATTTCTTTCCTCGGTCAGACCAAAAAATTTTAATACTCTTTCCAATTTATTTTTCTACTTCACTTCGGAATTGTTTGAACATTTCAAAAGAATTTGACTTATGTTTCATCAGATAGACATATCCATATATGGATAGATCATCTATGAAAGTGATGAAGTAGACAATCTATCTCTAGCACTTGTGCTCATTAGTCTACATACATCAATATGTACTAGACCTAAGAGCTCAGTGGCTTTCTCATCTTTTCTAGTAAAAGATGACTTGGTTATTTTATCAAGAAGACATGACTCATCGATTGGAAGTGATTCATAATTACTGACTTCGAGAATTTTCTCTTGAGTCAACCTATTTATTTTGTTCATGTTTATGTGACCTAGCCTATAGTGCCATAAATAGATATCTGACACACTATCTAATCTAGGATGCTTGCCAGTAGAGTAGACTACGTTAATAGGTTGTGATAACATATACACACTATTGTTCAAATGTCCATGGAAAACACTAACACCATTCATAATGATATTACAAATTTATTTTTTTATTAAAATTTCATAATTATTTTTGGCCAGAAGGCCTACAGAAATGATATTTAAAAAGAAATTGAGATAGAAATGACAATCACTAAGAACAACGATATGGGACTCAAATACAAGTTTCAGAATTTCTAAAGCTAGAACTGGAACTGATCTTCCATCTCCAACATTTCGGAACCTTTCATCTTACTTGAATCTCCTACTGACCTGCAATCTCTGCAATGAATTATAAATATGATAAGGGCTATCGGTATCCAATACCCAGTCAGTAATATCATAAATAGAGAAATTGCATGAAGTTATCATATAAATACCTTATCCAGCAATAACTTGCTTCTTTTTCTGCCTGTTTGAATCCAGGGAGGTAATGTACTGAGGACAGTTTCTTTTTCAATGCTTCTGCTTCTTGCAAAAAAAGCATTCAGCTTGACTCTTATCGGGCTTGATCTTTTTGGTCTAGCCCTGCACAGATATTCCAGCTTGAACTTGCACCTTATTAACTTTCTTTTTCTTGTTCTTCTTTTCTTTTCTAAAGGATCGAGAACTAGAAGATGAACCTTCCATTAAGTTCACTGACTCCTTGTGGAGTTGGTGATCCTTCTTAAAGTTCTAAAGTAACCTCAGTAATCCATGGTAGTCTACTTCAGACTTTGTTATTCTAAAATGAGTAAGGAATGGAAGAAGGGACTTGGGCAACGAGTTCAGTATTGCATCCTTCCTAAGCTATTTATGTAAGAAAAAATCGAGCTTGCTTAATCGCTCTATCAGCTCGATTATGTACAATACATGATCAGTGATAGAGGCATCATCCCGCATTCTAGCATTGAAGATGGCACAACTAATCTTGTGCCTTTTCACATCATCGGGTGTATCAAAAGAATCCTCCAATATTTGAAGCATATCTTTTGGCTGATCTATCTCATCAAATCTACGACTGAACTTGTCACTCATGGCAGCCAGCATGATGCGGTGCATCATGTTCCGATCACTGAGCCACTTCTAGTAAGTGTCTCTGACTATTCCACGTGCATTGGTAGGTGACTCCTCAGGTGCAGGATCCGTTAGCATATATAGGATCCGTTCATGCTCTAGGACTATATTCAACTTTCGATACCAGCTATCGAAGTAGGATCCCACCAACTTATCATTGTCCAACAATAATTAAAGTGATAGAAAAGTGGCCATATCTATACAACAAAAAATCATATCTTAATTAGTAATTGATTCATTAAATCTAAAGATTTGAACTTTAATCAAAAGGTTCTTCCACTATTTTATTCGAATTGGTAGCCTCTACCTCCAATTTGAGAAATTATCCTAATTTCTTAGTGGATACTAAAATCCACATAGATTGCACATGAGCCCAACTTTAGTTGGCCAATCCATGTGTATCTAAGGATAGGTTCATAACCAATTATTTTTTTAAATAATTTTTAATAATTATATTTTGTCTCAGTCCGTAATCAGTAGGCTTTGGCCTCCACTAAAAAGATCTAGTTAGGTCCAACCATTAACATGACCATACTTGGCCCATCTAACCAATGAATGATTAGGTCCAACTTTAGTTGGCTAACCTAACCACCATTTTGATAGATGTAGCCAAGAAATCATATAATGAATGATAATTCCATCAGTCGATAAGCACCAGACCTTTGGGCCTCCAATGATTATCCAATTGATGGACCCATTATCATCCACTCAATGGGAGGCTATGATCTAGTTATCACCATAACTAATTCATTTTAAGGATTTAATAATTTTAGAGAATTTAATTTTTAAAAAAGAGAAAAGATCAGATGAACTAGCTTATCATGATTCTTCCACTAACTTCACCAAGTCGCTTAAGGAAGATCATTAATAGGCTGGTCAAGGAGCACTAAAATTAGTCATATTGATTTACCTAGCTGACATGGGTCAGCTCGAATAGTCAAGTGATCTGATCAAAATATAATTTCACCAAGAGGCTGGGTAAGTTCGATCAGTGGGAGGGTCTGCCAAAGCTTGCCTTAGACACCATCAGAAATGGCCAGGTAAGCAGGCTGCCAATTAAAGATAACCATTCTGATTTACCTTAGATACCAATTGGTTTAATTAGTTTCAATTAGATCAACCTAATAGTTTGTGCTAGACCTCGTAGCCAAGAATTAAGTCCATCTTGGATCTCGTTAAAGACAAGAACTTGACCAACTAAAACTATTGTAATTGATCTAGAGAATCCTTGACCTAATCTAAGACAACAATTGATTAGATTTAGTCAATTCTCTAATTAAATTTATTTTTTAATCTAACCTTAGATCTAACCTAATTAATGAACCTAATCTCCACTAATCTATTTAACCCAATGTGTTATGATTCATGTCTTAGGATCTTCAATTTACAATCTTGGATCCTAATCAAATAACTTATTAATTCTTAATTAAGTTTTGGACTGAGGATTGAGGTTTGACTTTTCAAAAATAATTTTTATATTTATAAAATATTTTTATGATATGGTTCTATCAATCAAGTTGCATGTTTGATTCATAATCAAAATGCAAGTAACATAAACATGAATCTACTTTAGATCTAATCTAAATAGATTCATGTAATTGAAATAGTTTCAATACTAATCAATCATAAATTAGCTTAGATCAAATCTAATATATTTATGATGATTAAAATTAGATTAAAATATTTTTAATCAGATCATAAAATCTCTTAGATCTAATCTAAAATTTTATGATCAATATTTTAGATCAGCACGTACTAGGACAACCCTTTCACTGTAAGGGATAAACCTTACAGTAGGATAACCTTATAGCAGTCCATATAATCTAAAAATTTTAATTTTAGATCTAAAACTATTTTAAATCTATTAAATTATAAATAAAATTAGATTAAATCTAATAAATTTATGATTAAGAATAGATCATCATGAACTAGGACAACCTTTTCACTATAAGGGGTAAATCTTACAGCAGGACAACCTTATGACAGTTCGTGAGATCTAAATTTTTAATTTTAGATTTAATAATTAGATTATAAATTAGATATAATTTAATAAATAATCTAAACATGCTCAAGAAAATCATGTAATAAGAATTTAGGCTCTGATACCAATTGAAGAAACCAGATCTAGAGTTTCATAGGTAGATCTTAAAATTTTTTCAAGATCAACAGTGAAAAACTTAAATAAATTAAATATTTATTTAAATAAATATAAAAATATTCTAGATCTAAAATTTATTATATGATCAAGATATGATATTAAATTAAAAATTAAAAACACAAAGGAAAGATTAACATGTTGATCTCATCAACATGCTATAATACTACATCTAATGTAGCTATAGAATAACATATTAGATTTGATACCTGAGCAAGTTAGACATTCTAACTTATTGATCTGGGCTTGAGGATAAAGTCATGAGCCACACACGCATCCAGCCTCTAGGAGTCATCTATATGAGCCCACGAACACGATCTGAGATCCTGATGCAGGAAATCAGCACAATATGCTAGTACTGTACTGATCTTTCTTCGACGGTCGATTCGATACTTTCTTCTTTAAAACTTGGACTCTCCAAAATATAAAAAGAAAGAAAAGAGATTTTAAATCTGAGACTCTCTTAAAAAAACCTCAAAAGGAGGAGGGGAAGAGAAAATCAAAATAGCCCTAGAAGAAGATCCTCTTCTTCTTCTCTTTTCTCTCACCTAGATACTTAGTTTGGTGTCTATGGAACCCTAATGCCCAAGGACCCTCTCCCTTTGATTTTTGCACAACCCAAAGAACTCCTAATGATCTATGTTTTATAAAAAAATTAGACCAAAATTCATCCTAAATTTATAGAAAAAGAAGAGTCCTTATCTAGGTCAAAAACTAGACAAGGAAGGACTGGTTTTGGTAAGAGGTTGGGGCGCCCAAGAGTTGGGCGCCCCTCCTCTAATTTTTTTGATGAATCCAGCAAGAATACTCACACAAAGAGAACCTTTCTCAACATAGAATAGGAGAGAGAAAATAAGAGAGGGGGTGGCACCTTTTGGGAAGAGTTTAGGTTTGTTAGGATTCTATCTCATAGAATCCAAAAACAAACAAACTACTACCTTTGACTTGGTCCTCCACTCAATTACCATATGAGAAAGAGAGGAAGAGAGGAGGCATGCATGAAGATTAGGGAGAGAGATTTTGTCACACAAAATAAAGAGAGAAAGAGGGCGTGGGGCATGGAGGGCTAAGGTGGCGCAAGGTGGAATCCTAGTCTCACTAGGATTCCATCTATGACTTGGTCAAACATGATTTCTCAAACCAAATTAAATCAAAACCAAGTCAACCAAATTAAATTAAGTTCTAACCTAATTAAAAATTTAATTAAATTAGATTAAATTAAATTTAATTTTAAATTAATTTTTTAATTAAATTAGGAAATTGGGTTGATCCAAGTCCTAGTTAAATTAGGACTAGTTTTTTCTTGCACTTGGCTCATCCAATAAGCTGATTGAACTTGATCTAATCAAGTTCAGACCAAATCTAATTAAATTATATTTAATTAGACTTAATCTCAGCCCTTTGGTGTAATCAAATTAAGTCAATTAGCCATTGACTTGCTAATCAATCCTCCTGCAATGCTTGTACTAGGTTAAACATTAATCATATTGATTGTTTAACCCTAGAACAATTCTCAATCGTTGATCAACCATTCGATCAGATTGTGAGCTCTAATGTGTATGATCTTATAGATCCGAACCTAAGCTGGTAGCATAGAAATAAATTTTTATACCAATCGAAGTAATCATCTAGTAATGATACCCAATGGCCAGATATATCGAATGTGTAGAACAACATCCTTAGAACCCATGCGGATATAGTTTCTATATAATTCTTTCCCTTGATCAAAATGCTTGTAGGATACCTCAGAGTTGAACTATCAACTCTAATCAGATTGTCCACATTGTATTTTAAAATACTAAATCCATTTGATGAATTATCTTGGCTAAGGTTTTGCTATATTGAAATACAGTGATACATTATTCTCCAACTCTTGGAGTGGTTAATCCCATCTTGATCATACTCTGACTTTGCAAGTACTTGACTGTGCCTAGAAGCCTTTCATTATTGAATTAGAAATTCAGTTAGTCAGGTACCAAAGCACAGTGAGTTGCTTGCAAGTTACTGAGGTGATTTCAGGTCTAAGGGACACTTATACCTATATCCCATCAGAGACATTTTTGATAGCAGAATGGTCTGAAGTTGATCACATTCAATGACGATGTACCCATACATCTCATCTATATACCATACCAATATCTCCACACTCCTTGGTTAAGAGGATAACCAACTCATATGGCATACAACGATCTATGCTCGATAGATGCTATCATTTTAATTAACAGTCTATCATTTGATCGTGAACAAATTTAAGGACTAATCGATAAATCCTCTCTTTATCAAAGCTAAATAGTCCTAAGAACTTCATCACAATAATGGAGTTCATTAGAAGATGAATACTTTATGATAAAAATATCAAAATTATATTTTATTTATTAATGAATCAATTATAGATACGATGTAGCTCAACCATCAACAAGCTGACGATTGGCTTTGGAACACATTTTTCAACAACTCTCACTTATCCTAAAGCCACTCGACGCAGTATCTAATATCCATCTTGGACTTGTGATTGTCGAACTCCTTAATTGCTAGGACTTTAGTGAAGGGGTCAGCTAGGTTCTTCTTTTTGTCGACCTTCTGAAGGTCGAGGTTACGTCTATCCATGATCTTCCGAACTAGGTGGAAGTGGTGTAGAATGTGCTTTGTTCACTAGTGTGCCTTTGATTCTTTCATCTGAGCAATGGCACCATTTAGAGTAAAAATATATTCCGACATGCTTCTACTATCATCATGGTCAGATTGAAAGCTGGAGTCTATAAATCCTATAAGTTTTAGATATGACTCGTCATAAACCAACCATTGGTCCTTAGTATTTCTCAAAAACTTAAGGATGGTTTTAACCACTTTTCGTGGTTTTCTTCAGGGTCAAACTAGTATCTACTCACTACTTCTAGTGAGTATGCTATGTCTGGTCTCGTACATGTCATGGCGTACATGATAAATCCTACTGTCGAAGCATATGGGACTCTACTCATATGCTCTTTCTCTTTAGAAGTTGTCAGACAATCCTTCTTAGAGAAAAAAAATTTCATGGCCTATTAGAAGATAATCTTTTTTGGAATTCTCCATGCTGAATCTCTTCAGCACAGTATCTATGTACGTAGACTAGGATAATCCAAGCATTCTTTTAGATCTATCCCTATAGATCTTCATCCCTAGGATGTAGGATGCTTCACCCAAGTCTTTCATGGAGAATTATGATGAAAATTAGACTTTTATTTTCTATAGTGCGGGGATGTCATTCTCGATTAAGAGAATGTTATCTACGTACAAGACAAGAAATACTACTGCTGGACCATTTGCACATTTATAATTGCAGGATTCTTCTCCGTTCTTAATAGTATGGTAGAAATAGTATCCTTTGATCTCTTTTGGATATCCATTTATCCATCTATAAATGCAGATTAACGAACATCTTTTGTTCATCAGCATGATAGAAATAGTATCATTTGATCTCTTTTAGGTACCCTATAAATATGCACTTGTCAGACCTAGGTCCAAGTTTATCTGTAATTAATCATTTGACATAAGTCGGGCATCTCCGAATCCTAAGGTGTGAAAGTGCTGGCTTACATCCTATCCATATCTCATATGGAGTCTTAACTACAGATTTACTTAGAATCCATGGTCATGAGGCCCTAATTTATGGGTCTCATGGGGGCTACTCAGAGTTTGGACCAGGTTTGGGTCCATGGGATTGAGTGCATGATTAGACCATGGGTGTATTGGGTTTGGATGAGTGCATTCGGACTGGATTAGCCTAGGAAGTTTTTTATGGGTTAGGATTTCGGTCCATGTATAGGTATATATATACATATATATTATAAACCCTAGAGAATAGAGATCATTATAGCCATTTTCTCCCACATCTCTTCCTCCTCTCTCTAGTATCTTCACACGCCAAAATGCCCTAAGGAGCGCACCTCCAAGCTTGAAGGAAGGAGGCACACCCCACTATTCCTTCAGCCTCAACAACGTCAAGAGATCTTGCACATCATTAGTGCTGGAGTGCTGTAGTAGCGCCTTCCTGAAGGCACGGGAGGTTGAGAGAGGCTCGATGGTGCAGCAACCGAGAAGAGTATCTCAACATAGTATGCCAGGGGCTTCTCAGAGAGATCAAGCACCAGGTCTCAGAAAGAGCCAGGGGTCTCAGGGAGTGCCAGGAGCATCAAGGAAGTTGGGAGTATCCTGGAATGACAGGATTGCCTAGGGACAGAGGCTGGGGCTTGATGTAGAGGCTGAGAGGATCACAAAGTATCCAGGAATGTTGAGGGCCTTGGACTGGTAGATTTATGAGGGGGATCTTCTTGGGATTACTTTGAGAGCATTGTATAGGTGAGTGCTTTTGGATCCTGAGAGAGGGTTGGTGAGTTAAGATTGTATCTCCTCTATTGTTCTTTCTCGATAGTGAAGCATTGCATATCCCGTGGTTGTAGGCACTTGGGCCGAACCACGTATATGGTTGTGTTCGTTTGTCTTCTTCTATCTTTCCATAGCAACAGATGGTGTCATTTCTCCTATAGGTGATCTTGGGTAGGTAATCCATGTTCTGCAGTTGTGGATCTACCCCAACAGTGGTATCAGAGCCAGGAGGAGTCAGATTGTACCAAGGGTTGCTATGGTGGTGATCAAGTTAGAAGAAGGATACAATCAAGGTGGATGCTCTCATGTACAAGAAGAAATCAGATGGAGCTTAGTGCGAGGTGAAGCTCCAGGTGGAGATGGATCGGGCATGAGACCTAGTTTAGGATCGAGTGGCTTGGCTCGACTTCCATGTTTGTCGATCCATGAGCAGCAGGTGGTAGCCCCAGGACATGAAAGTGATATTATATAGGAAGCTCTCAGATTTAAGGTGGAGCCGAAGATCGAGTTGAGATGGAGAATGTTGAAATCTTGCGCCTTGAGATTCGATCCATAATAAGCCAAGAATGACATTCAGAAGCCATGAGAAAAGGATCAGCCAATATAGTCAGGCTGGCTCGTATAGGCAGTAGAGCTGGCTCGGAGTGAGATCGAGTCGGCTCAAGATGGATCCGAGCTAGCTCTCTCAGGTGGATAGAAAGTTGTGCTTGGCTGAGATGCAGTCGAACCAGTCCGACTGTGAACTGAGCCGGCCTGATGAAGGCGAACAGCATGGATGAATAGCATGCATGGGCATGTATGTGGAAGTCTTTTCATGGGGTCTACAACCCCTAACTCATGGACCAGATCTAGTCACGAGGTTTATGAAGCTGTTGTGCTATCTAGCGACTAGGAGAGCATGCGGGAGCTGATCAGATGGCTATTGAATTGGTTAGGACTTATAAGAAGACCAGATGACCTAGAAAGAAAGGAGTCTTGGAAAAATCTCTTTGGTGGCGTAGAGATAAGGTAGGAAGTACTGAAGTGCTGAGAGAGGCTTGATGGTGCAGCAGCCGAGGAGAGTATTTCAACTTAGTATGCTAGGGGCTTCTCAGGGAGATCAAGCACCAGATCTCAGGAAGAGCCAAGGGTCTTAGGGAGTGCCAGGAGCATCAAGGAAGTCGGAAGTGTCTTGGAATGGTGGGGTTGCCTAAGGATAGAGGCTAGGGCTTGATGTAGAGGCTTAGAGGATCATAGAGTATCCAGGAATGTTGAGGGCCCTAGATTGGTAGATCTATGGGGGGGGTCTTCTTGGGATTACTTTGAGAGTATTGTATGGGTGAGTGCTTTTGGATCCTAAGAGAGGGTTGGTGAGTTGAGATTATATCTCCTCTATTGTTCTTTCTCGGTAGTGAAGCATTGCATATCCCATGGATGAAGGCATTTGAGCCGAACCACGTATATGGTTGTGTTCATTTATCTTCTTCTATCTTTCCATAGCAATAGATGGTGCCATATCTCCTATAGTGATCTTGAACGGGTGATCCATATTCCGCAGTTATGGATCTACTCCAATAATTTGGTCGTGAATAATTTTAAAGACTAAATGATAAATTCTCCTTTATTAATTTTAAATAGTCCTAAGGACTTCATCATAATACATAAGTTTATAAAAGAAAGATGCACAACTTGTGATGAATAAGTCAAAATAAATTTTTTATTTATAATAAATTATATATAATTTATAAAATTAGCTTGATCATCAATAGATTGATGATTGACTTTGGAACGTAATTTTCAATATCTACCATTTGTCTATATTGGTCTTCTAAATCCTTATAAAAAGCTTGAACAATTTGCCACTTAGATAGACCATGATGTGGATATTTTTTAAGAAGTTCTTCAAGTCTCTCCCATGACTTATGAATTTGTTCTTTTAGAAGCTGAGCAAATCCAGTGATGGCTCACCTCATGGTATTGGTTCGACCTATGGGATAAAATTTTTTTAAAAATTTATGTTGCATCTCAGTCCAAGTTTGGATTGGTCTCCTCATTATACCAAGCCAGTACTTGACTTTGTCGTTTAATGAAAAAAAAATAAGATCAGTCTAAGGCATCATCAGTAAAATTTTGAATCTTCACCGTAGAGTAGATTTTTAAAAACTCATCTAGATGCTTATAAGGATCTTCATTTGTATTTCCATAGAAAGATAGGAGCATCTAAATTATAGTTGACTTGATCTCATAATGGTTTACAGGAATATCAAATAAGTAGATACAAGTCGATGGATTATAGATAGAAGGAATAAAATATTTCTTCATCTGCTTAGGTTATTCTTTAGGATTTTTAGCCATTTGATTGTTAGGTTTAATGTGAATCAGCCATTCAATTTTAGGATTAGATTTAACTAGGTTAGGAAAAGTAATCTGCTACCGTGCATGTATCAATGCAACCTTAATGTATGGCTCAAAAAATTTATTTATTTATTTATTTATTATATTTTATTATTATTATTATTTATATATATTTTGAAGAGAGGAGGAGAAAAGGAGAAGAAAGAGAAAAAAGAGTTCTAAAGAAAAGAACCTAAGGAGACCTAAAGCTAAAAAGAGAGAGAAGAATTAGTTATGGTTAGGTTTGATGTTTAATAAGCAATCAAGTTAGGCAATCAATCCTAACTAAGAATTGTCCTAAATCTAGATAGCTTCTAACTACTAAAGTCATCTTTAAACTCTCCAAGTAAAAGATCAGCTACTCAACTAGCCAAGTAAGTGTAAGATTGGTGGAGGTCCCTCCATTGCTTTTCTTAGACACAAATTAAATTGGTCAGATAAACTAACGAAACTAATTAAGTAACCATCTTCCTTTAGTTGATGATCTTTGAACCACTTACCTTAGACACCAATCAAATTAACTAACCCTAACCCAGTCCAACTCTTAGGGTTCCTGATCCTAATGAGCTCGAATTCTTAGGATTGATGTCTAATTGATATTAATTAGGCTTAGGTTACGCAGATGCAAGTAGGTAATTTATGGGCTAAGAAAGGATGATTAAATTTTTATCTTATCTTGATTAATGGACCACACCCTTAAATTAATTTGAGATGAATATGCATAACTAATTTCAAATAAGGGGTTCTATATGTTGGGAAATGTGTCCAAAGCTAATATTAGCTAGTTGATGATTGTGCTATTTTATAAATATAAATAATTTTTTAATAAATAAAATATTTATTTTGATATTTTTATCATAAATCTATATCTTCTAATGAATTTCTATGTTGTGATGAAGTCCTTAGGACTATTTAGATTCGATAAAGAGAGGATTTATCGATTAGTCTTTAAAACTATTTATGATCAAATGATACGTTATTAGTCAGGACGATAATGTTTATTGAGTGTAGGTCATTGTGTACCATATAGGTTGGTTATCCTCTTAACCAAGGAGTATGGAGACACTGGTATGACATACAGATGAGATATAAGGATACATTGTTACTTAAGGTGACCAACTTTGGAGTATTCTACTATCAAGAATTGCTCTGATGGAATATGGACATAAGTGTTCCTTAGACCTGAGATCGCCATGATGGCTTGCAAGCAACTCACTATGCTTTGGTACCGGACTATCTGAATTTCTTATTCAGTAATGGAAGGTTTCTGAGCATAGTCAAGTACTTATGAAGTCGGTGAGTGATCAAGATGGGATTGACTACTCCAAAGAGTTTGAAAATAATGCATCGCTGTATTTCAATTTAGCAAAATCTTGACCAAGGTAATCCATAGATGGATTTGATATTTTGAAATACAATATGGATGACTTATTCAAAGTTGATAGTTAAATCCTGAGTCATTCTATAAGTATTTATGATCAAGAGGATGAATTATATAAAAACCATATCTACATGAATTTTAAAAATGTTGCTTTATACATTCGATCTATCCGATCGTCGAATACCATTGCTAGATGGTCACTTTGATTGGTAAAAAAATTTATTTCTATACTACCAGCTTAGGTTCGAACTTATAGGGTCACATACATTAGAGATCTCGATCTGATCGGATGGTTGATCAATGATTAAGAATTATTTTAGGATTAAATATTCAATATGATTGATGTTTGATCTAGTGCAAGTATTGCAGGAGGATCGATTAACAATCAGATTGCTAAGTGTTTTAATTTGATTGAATAATTGATCTAAGATCAAGTCTAATTGAATGAGATTTAATTAGATTTGGTTTGGACTTGATTAGATCAAGTCCAATTAGTTTATTGGATAAGCCAATTGTAAGAAAGAATAATTTTCAGTTGAACTAGGATTAGAGTGCACCTAATTTCTAAATTGATTAAAAAATTAAATTAAAATTAAATTAAATTTAATCTAGTTTAATTAAATTTATAATTAGGTTAGGAATACCATTAATTAGGTTGCATCAAGATCTATTTAAAGTGGGCTAAAGATTTGGTTTGACTAGTCAAAGAATGTAATCCTAATTGGACTAGAACTCCTCCCTTACGCCATCTTCCCTTTCTCCAAGCTTTTTTCATAAATTTTTTCATGAGAAATCTGATTTCTAGAAAGTTTCCATGCCTATTCTTTCCCCTATATCCCTTTTATATGGTTTGTGGTTTTGGATGTGATCAAAACTAAGTAGTGATGATCTAGACTCTATTTGATAGAGTTTGGACAAACCTAAAATTCTTATCCATTATGGCACCAATTAATTTGATTTTTTTCTAAAATTTTTATGGGAGAAATAGAATTTAATTATGCATCAAATATCTTGAATCCATGCCAAAAAATTTTGAGGAGGTGCCCAAGAGTTGGATGCCCCTATCCTTGTTATATTTGGATTCTCTATCTAGGTATTTGATCTAGATAGGGACTCATCTCTAACTCTCTATTTAAAGAGAGTTAAACCATGAAATTTTGAGAGATTTTAGATGAAAGAGAGAGGGCTTGGGCATGGAGACCTTGGGCATATCAGAGTTGAGGGTGTGGAATTTTGTAAAGACATAAATTATTGTGCTTAGGCGAGAGGAAAGGGCCTAGAGAAGAAGGGTCTTCTCTAGGGTTTTTATTTCAGATTTTTTTCTACAAATTTTTAAAAGAAGAATGTGGGAAGAAGATTTCTTATAGATCCTCCCTTCTCCTCCTTTGATCCTTGAAGAGTTCAAGTCAATTGAAAAAGAAGATTCGACATCAACCATCGATGAAGGATCAGCGTAGTGCTAGTACACTGTACTGATTTCTAGACTGTTGGACTTTGGATCATGATCGGGATTTCATATGGATTTCTCATAGAGACCGAATGCATGTGCAGCTTGAAGCAATATCCTTAGCCTCAGATCAAAAAGTAGACATCCAAATCTATGAAAAAGGTATAAAATTTGATCTCAGACTAGATCAGATCTAGTTTTTCCTGTTTGATGTTGATATGATCAACATCATTATTTTGTATTTTATTTAATTTTCAGATTTAGATGCATGCTTTAATCATATAATTAGATCCTAGATCTAGAATTTATTTACATATTTTATAGATTAATTAGATTAATCTATAGCTTTCGCTGTTCTGATTTTGGAAAAAGTTTCAAAATACATGTTAGAAATCCTAGGTTTTTCTTTCACTATGCAACTAAATTAGATACATGAAAGTAATTAAACTTAAGATGCTTACCTTATCTACAATAATCATAAAAATAAAAATAAAAATAAATAAATCTAAATGATGAATGCTCTAAGCAATTAGGTTTCTACTCTTATGATGGAGTTTTTTTATTAGGTTTAAGTGAGTTATTTTTAAATTAATTTAAAAATAAAATAAATAATGCTAAGAAGGAAAGAGTTCTAGGGTTAGGATAGATTTCACTAAGCAAAAGTGAAACCTTTCTTCCTTGCCTTAATTTTTTTTTCAAATTTTTCTTCCTTTTCTATAAAGGAAACAATAAACATTAGTAAGCTATATTTACCAAAAAATTAAATGGTGAGTATTCCCACCTGTCATGCGGGCGACCCAAGTTTGATCCCCGACAATAGTGCTAAAAATTTGATAGAATGCGATGTTATCGTTAGAACACCATATTTATTAGTTTAATTTTAATTTTTAAATAATAAAAATATGTAGAAAGTAATGAGTCAGGTCGAATCCACGGAGAAGGTAGTATTTTGATTTGATAGCTTTGATTTTATAAAAAATTAAAATAAAATTAAAATAAAAAAAATTAAAATTAAAATTATGAATAAAAATAACTTGGTACTAAGTGAAGAAAAAAATCTAGGATTTGCAAAATCTATTGCGAAACTTTTTCAAAATAAAGATAGTGGAAGCTACAAATTAATCATATTAATCTATAAAATAATGCAAAAATTTTTAGATCTAGAGTCTAATGACATGATTTATGCATGCATATAAATCTAAAAATTAAATATTAAATAAAAATAATAATATTGATTATATCAACATTAAACCAAAACTAGATCTAATTTAGTAGGAGAAAGAGATATATCTCTTTTATCTTTTTGCAAGTCGAGATCTCCACTTGCTGATATGAGGCTAAGGTTATTGCTTTGAGCCGCATATGCATTCGGCCTCTATGAGAAGTCCATACGAAGCTCCGATCTTAATCCGAAGTTCAGCAACTAGAAATTAGCATAGTATGTAGCACTATGTTGATCATTCTTTGATGATTGATGGCGTATCTCCTTCTTCGAACAACTTGGACCCTCTAAGAACCAAAGAGAAGATGGGAGGATTTGAGGGAGGTCTTCTTCCTTATATTTTTTTCTCAAAAAGGTGGTGGAAGAAGATGCAAAACAAAATCCTAGAGAAGATCCTTCTTCTCAATTTCTTTCTTTCATATAGACATAATAACTTGTGTCTCTACAAAGTCCCATACCCAAGACCCCTTTGAGCCCAAGGTTTCCACGCCCAAACCCTCTCTCTTTGCTGAAAATTCTATAGAAAAATCAGACCCTAACCCCTTTTAAATAGAGAGATGTGAGAAAGTCCCTATCTAGATCAAAAACTTAGTAAGGCATGTCCAAACATGGCAAGAATTTGGGCACCCAAGAGTTGGTGCCCAACTCTTGGGTCCAACTCTTGGGTGCCCCCTCTTTATTTTGTGGCATGGAGACCTAGGTTATGGCGCACATGTTCTTCCATATTTTCCAAGAAAAAATCAGAAAAAAATAAAAAAAGATGGCACCATAAGAAGATAAGGAATGGTGATGTATGAAACTTTATCAAATAGAGTCCTAGGTCAAAATTTGTTTTGATCTATTCCACAACCAATTTTCTTCTTAGAAAGGTGGGAGGCACAAAGGGGACATGGAGACTCTCTGGGCATAAGAAATTCCATGCCAAAATTTATGGGAAGGGGTGTTGGGAATGCCAAGTGGTGCAAGGGTGAAATCCTAGTCAAACTAGGACTTCATGCTTTGACTAGTTAAAGTTATTCTTTAGCCCAATTAAAGTAGATCTTAGTACAACTTAATTAATAATAATTTTAATCCAATTAAAAGTCTAATTAAATTAAATTAAATTAAATTTTAAATTTTAATTAAATTAAAAATTAGGTGCATATAAGTTCTAATTGAACATGGACTTATTCTTCCTTGTAATTAGCTCATCTCATAAACTAATTAGACTTGATTTAATCAAGTCTAAACTAAATCTAGTTGAATTTTATTCAATTAGACTCGATCTTAGTCTTTTTTGCTCAATCAGATCGAGCCAATTAGCAATCTGATTGCTAATTAATTCTCTTGCAATACTTACACTAGGTCAAACATCAATCATATTGATTATTTGATCCTAAAATGATTCTTAATCATTGATCAACCATCCGATCAAATCGAGATCTCTAATATGTGTGACCTCATAGATTCAAATCTAAGCTGGTAACATAAAAATAAATTTTTATACCAATCAAAGTGACCATCTAGTAATGATACTCAACAGTCGGATAGGTCGAATGTATAAAGCAATACTCTTAGAACCCATGTGGATATGATTTTCGTATGATTTATCTCCTTGACCATAAATGCTCATAGGATGACTTCGGGTTTAATTGTCAACCCCGAATAGATCATCAACATTGTATTTCAAAATACTAAATCTATTACATAGATTACCTAGCCAAGATTTTGCTAAATTGAAATATAGTGATGCATTATCTCCAAACTCTTGGAGTGCTCAATCCTATCTTGATCACTCACTGACTTCACAAGTACTTAACTGTGCCCAGAAATCTTTCATCATTGAATTAGAAATTCAGATAGTTCGGTACCAAAGCATAATAAGTTGCTTGCAAGCCACTATGGCGATCTCAGGTCTAAAGGATATTTATATCCATATACTATCAGAACAATCCATAATAGTAGAGTACTCTAGAGTTAGTCCTGTTCAATGATGATGTACTTCTACATCTCATTTGTATGCAATACTAGTGTCTCCACACTCCTTGATTAAGAGAACAATCAATCTATATGGCACACAATGATCTATACTCAATAAACGTTGTTGTCCTAATTAACAACGTATCATTTGATTACGAATAATTTAAGGACTAATTGATAAATTCTCTCTTTATTGAATCTAGATAGTTCTAAGGACTTTATCATAATATAGGAGTTCATTAGAAGATATAGACTTATGATAGAAAAAGAAATTAAAATTAAAGTCTAGGTCTTTTTATAATATGATTCTATCAACCAGTTATATGTTTGATTCATAATCAATATGCAAATAAAACACATCTTGAATCTACTTTAGATCTAATCTAAATATATTCATGATAATAAAATTAAAATATTTTTAATTCTAATCAATCATAAATCATCTTAGATCAAATCTAATATTAATGATCATAAAATTTAGATTAAAATATTTTTAATTAAATCATAAAATTTCTTAGATCAAATCTAAAATTTTATGATTATGTTTTAGATTAGTACGTAGTAGGACCACCATTTTACTATAACAGATAAACCTTACACCAGGACAACCTTATAAGATCAGTACATACAATCTAAAATTTATTATTTTTAGATTTAAATAATTTTAAATTTAATTAATCATAAATTAACTTAGATCATATTTAACATATTTATAATTAAGATTTAGATCAGCATGAACTAGGACAATCTTTATACTGTAAGAGATAAACCTTACAACAAGACAACCATATAAGATTAGTTCGTACAATCTATATATTTAATTTTAGATTATAATTTAGATTAAATCTAAATAATAGATCTAAAACATGCAAAAAAAAAAAATGTTAAAAAGACCTAGGCTCTAATACCAATTAAAGACCTGATTTGATAACTTTGATTTTATAAAAAGAAAAAAAAAGATTTTGAAAATAAAATTAAAGTTAGAAAATAAAAAAAAAATTATGAATAAAAATAACTTGGTACTAAAATCTATCTAGATCTTAGCTTCTACTTACAATAAATAAATTTATAATTAAAAAGTAAAGAGCAAGAATTTAAGAAGCATTAAAATAAAATTTATATTAAATTAAAATTTAAAATTTAAATATAAAAAATTAAGAAGGATAGGAAAAGAAAATATAAACTAGAACAAATGATCTTATGGATCATGTTGCAGGAGCCTCCAATTCAAATTTGAAGTTTACCCTGTATCAAAACTTCTCTCAAGATTACAAATGTCTCATCCTTATAGCCTGGGGTCTCTTAAATAGGTGTTAGGGGGGAGAGGTTTTTGTGATTTCATAGCATAGGACTTGTTGGGGATAAATCCCGCTCCTGCCGAAGCCTAGCCCGATGCTCGGCCCAATGCAACTAGTAGCCGCTGAAGAGCTTTAGCGCCAGGCGCCAGGCCGAGCCCCTACCACGGTCGAACTGCCTAGAGGCCGAACTCCCCTGCACCAAGGTCCGGGCCGAACTGCCTAGAGGCCGAACTCCCCTGCACCAAGGTTCGGGCCAAACTGCCTAAAGGCCGAACTCCCCTGCACCAAGGTCCGGGCCGAACTGCCTAGCTGCCGAACTCCCCAGCGCCAGGCTCCGGGCCGAACTCCCACCGCCAGCCGAACTTCCTGATGGCCGAGCTCCTTGGACTCCAAGCGGCAGGACTTCTTCGGGAGACGGACTCCTCCCAGACGCCCGTTCGGCCACCCGAACTCCCCCCGTGTTTTCCTTTCGGACCGACTCCAGGCGAGCCTAGGCGGTCGAACCCCTTCGGACCGACTCCAGGCGGTCGAACTCCTCGACAATCGTCCCTCGGCCGAACTCTATAGATGGCCGACCCTTCAGCCAGCCGAGCTCCTCCCGGGTTTCCCCTTCGGCCGAACTCTGTTACAAGTCCGAACTCCTCTGGACGAACTGTCGCCTGCAGCAAGATCGGACGGTGCCTTCCTCTCCGTACCGGACTCCATGCGGCCCACGACTCGCCAGTATGGCTCCCACGATCCACCGAACGACGCCTTCCTCTCCGTACCGGACTCCATGCGGCCCACGACGTGCCAGTATGGCTCCCACGATCCACCGGACGATGCCTTCCTCTCCGTACCGAACTCCATGCTGCCCGACGACTCTCTGCCAGACGGCATGGCCGTCACCATCAACTAAGCTCCGCTATAAAGGGACCCCTCCAGATACGCCAAGGCTAAGCTCTCTGATCTCTAAGCTCTCTGAACTCTCGACTCTCTAAGCTCTCCTCCTCATCTCTAAGCTCCGAAACTCATTCCGAGCACTCCATTACTGTTGGCCAGAAACTGACTTGAGCGTCGGAGGGTCCTGCCGGAGCCACCCCCCACCGGTTCCGGACGGGACTTCATTTTGCAGGTCCCCGACGGCGACCTCAGCGGCCTCGATTTCGGCAACCTCCGACGAGGATAGATTTCTGCACCAACAGATTGGCGCTAGAAGGAGGTCCTGAACCTTCGAGGTTCCCTTGTTCTTAAAGGAGTGCTCGGTGACCCTTCTCTTCCCTCTTCAGAGATCTTCCTTTTCTCTTTCGAAGAGAAAATATCACCTAGGAGAGCTTCCGCACGGCGTTCGGTGGCCTCTGCGACCCGATCCCGTCCAGGCCCGTCTGTTCCTGCTTCAGCCCCGGCGGCCTAGGTTCCACCTGCACCCGCGGTGGATGTGAAGCAGTTTGGCCTGCTTGTCCGACAGATCCGTGGCCTCACGGAGGCGTTGCAGGCTATACAGCAACCTCCGGTGGCGACTCCACCAGCAAGCCCGCCATGAGGGCGTGAGGAATCAGCCTTAAGGAAGAGCCCAATCGCCCCTAAGAGAGAAACGGAGAGCAGAAGTTCCCCCGCTGAAGCGGAATGAAGTTCGGCGCGAGGAAGGCCGAACCCACCCATGAGCCCGTCATCGAGGAAGCTCCGACAAAGAAGTATGAAGTCCTCCCGCGGAAGCTTCCACGGGAAAGCGGAATGAAGTTCGGCGCAAGGCCGAACTCACGCTCCAGTAGCCACTGTTGGGGATAAATCCCGCTCCTGCCGAAGCCTAGCCCGATGCTCGGCCCAATGCAACCAGTAGCCGCTGAAGAGCTTTAGCGCCAGGCGCCAGGCCGAGCCCCTACCACGGCCGAACTGCCTAGAGGCCGAACTCCCCTGCACCAAGGTCCGGGCCGAACTGCCTAGAGGCCGAAACTCCCCTGCACCAAGGTCCGGGCCAAACTGCCTAAGGCCGAACTCCCCTGCACCAAGGTCCGGGCCGAACTGCCTAGCTGCCGAACTCCCCAGCGCCAGGCTCTGGGCCGAACTCCCACCGCCAGCCGAACTTCCTGACGGCCGAGCTCCTTGGACTCCAAGCGGCAGGACTTCTTCGGGAGACGGACTCCTCCCAGACGCCCGTTCGGCCACCCGAACTCCCCCCGGGTTTTCCTTTCGGACCGACTCCAGGCGAGCCCAGGCGGCCGAACCCCTTCGGACCGACTCCAGGCGGTCGAACTCCTCGGCAATCATCCCTCGGCCGAACTCTACAGATGGCCGACCCTTCAGCCAGCCGAGCTCCTCCCGGGTTTCCCTTCGGCCGAACTCTGTTACAAGTCCGAACTCCTCTGGACGAACTGTCGCCATGCAGCAAGACCGGACGGTGCCTTCCTCTCCGTACCGACTCCATGCAGGCCCACGACGTGCCAGTATGGCTCCCACGATCCACCGGACGACGCCTTCCTCTCCGTACCGGACTCCATGCGGCCCACGACGTGCCAGTATGGCTCCCACGATCCACCGGACGACGCCTTCCTCTCCGTACCGAACTCCATGCTGCCCGACGACTCTCTGCCAGACGGCATGGCCGTCACCATCAACTAAGCTCCGCTATAAAGGGACCCCTCTAGATACGCCAAGGCTAAGCTCTCTGATCTCTAAGCTCTCTGATCTCTAAGCTCTTCTCCCCTTCTCTAAGCTTCGGAACTCATTCCGAGCACTCCATTACTGTTGGCCAGAGCTGACTTGAGCGTCGGAGGGTCCTGCCGGAGCCACCCCCCACCGGCTCCGGACGGGACTTTGTTTTGCAGGTCCCCGGCGGCGACCTCGGCGGCCTCGACTCCAGCGACCTCCGGCGACGACCAGTTTCTGCACCAACAGATTGACGCTAGAAGGAGGGCCTGAACCTTCGAGGTTCCCTTGTTCTTAAAGGAGTGCTCGGCGACCCTTCTCTTCCCTCTCCAGAGATCTTCCTTTTCTCTTTCGAAGAGAAAACGTCACCCAGGAGAGCTTTCGCACGGCGTTCGGTGGCCTCTGCGACCCGATCCCGTCCAGGCCCGTCTGTTCCTGCTTCAGCCCCGGCGGCCTAGGTTCCACCTGCACCCGTGGTGGATGTGAAGCAGTTTGGCCTGCTTGTCCGACAGATCCGTGGCCTCACGGAGGCGTTGCAGGCTATACAGCAACCTCCGGTGATGACTCCACCAGCAAGCCCGCCATGAGGGCGCGAGGAATCAGCCTTAAGGAAGAGCCCAATCGCCCCTAAGAGAGAAACGGAGAGCAGAAGTTCTCCGCTGAAGCGGAATGAAGTTCGGCGCGAGGAAGGCCGAACCCACCCATGAGCCCATCATCGAGGAAGCTCCGACAAAGAAGTATGAAGTCCTCCCGCGGAAGCTTCCGTGGGAAAGCGGAACGAAGTTCGGCGCAAGGCCGAACTCACGCTCCAGTAGCCCCCCCCAGTATGTCCCCCAAAGGAACCGCCTACAAAGTGTTCACCGGAGGCGGAACGAAGTTCGGGCAAGAAAAGCCGAGCTCCCCTCGAGCTCGTCCGAACTCGTCCGAACAAGGGCAGCAGGAAGTTCTCCCACGGCGGGTCTCGTGGGAAAGAGGAATGAAGTTCGGCTCGAAGAAAAGCCGAGCTCCCCCAAGGCTCATCATCAAGGCGAAATGAAGTTCGGCACCGGTAAGGATGGAACGAAGTTCTCCCACGCCTGAAGTTCGGCATAAAGGAGGCCGAACTTCGCAGCAGATCACCCAAATGAAGTTCGACCGTGCTCGAGACCGCCTCAGGGCGATCGAGGCCGAACTCCCCGATAAAGAAGCATGAAGTTCTCCCATGGAAAGTTTCGTGGGAAAGCGGAATGAAGCTCCACGCAAGCGAAGCCCGAACTTCTCGAGCTCACCGCAAAGGAATTCCCGACAGAAGGGCGCGAAGAAATCCTCCTCCCGAAAGATTCCGCAGCTACGACCCGCTCCTCTAACTCGAATCCTCGACCCGCTCCTCTAACTCGAATCCTCGGCAAAGTTAAGAGCCAGCCGCCAAGACCTGAAGGACTACGGCCTCTCCAAACATGCGTGATCAAGGAGAAGATCGGCTATAGGCACTGCCATAACTGGAAAAGACAAGAAGGTTGGCCGTCCCGCGGCGTCATCAACGCCACCCCGGGGAGGAGCTAGGAGCTAGCTACATCGGTGATTGTCATCCCCAGCGACAAAGTCAAGAGAAGCATGGTCCAAATTATGAAGGCCGGCATGAGATAGAGGAGGTCGTCTGGACGGGACTTGCTGCTCGAGGGAGCTCCGAGGAACAACGCCCCATCGACCCCTCAAACGAGAACGCGCTGTCCGCGATTTTCCTTCGGTAAAACTCTCCCCTCTCAATAAAATCATTTTTGGATGCGAAAACTATGTAATGGCTGGAAAAGAAGCAGTCAATAGTCGCCGTGTTAGGAACAGGAGGAGAACCTCGTCCTAATGCGAGCGGCAAACTCGGCCAGAGATAAGATCTCTCCCGAGGGCAAAGTTCGGCCAGAGATAAGATCTCTCCCGAACAACAAGTTCGGCCAGAGATAAGATCTCTTCCGAACCGCAACCTCGGCCAGAGATAAGATCTCTCTCAAGGGCAAAGTTCGGCCAGAGATAAGATCTCTCCCGAACAACAAGTTCGGCCAGAGATAAGATCTCTTCCGAACCGCAACCTCGGCCAGAGATAAGATCTCTCCCGAGGGCAAAGTTCGGCCAGAGATAAGATCTCTCCCGAAAAGCAAGTTCGGCCAGAGATAAGATCTCTCCCGAAAGCAACGTCGGCCAGAGATAAGATCTCTCCCGAGGGCAAAGTTCGGCAGAGATAAGATCTCTCCCGAACAACAAGTTCGGCCAGAGATAAGATCTCTCCCGAGGGCAAAGTTCGGCCAGAGATAAATCTCTCCCGAACAACAAGTTCGGCCAGAGATAAGATCTCTCCGAACCGCAACCTCGGCCAGAGATAAGATCTCTCCGAGGGCAAAGTTCGGCCAGAGATAAGATCTCTCCCGAACAACAAGTCGGCCAGAGATAAGATCTCTCCCGAGGGCAAAGTTCGGCAGAGATTCGCCAAGAGATAAGATCTCTCCGAACCGCAACCTCGGCCAGAGATAAGATCTCTCCCGAGGGCAAAGTTCGGCCAGAGATAAGATCTCTCCCAAAAAATAAGTTCGGCCAGAGATAAGATCTCTTCCGAAAAGCAAAGTTCGGCCAGAGATAAGATCTCTCCCGAACCGCAACCTCGGCCAGAGATAAGATCTCTCCCGAGGGCAAAGTTCGGCCAGAGATAAGATCTCTCCCGAAAAGCAAGTTCGGCCAGAGATAAGATCTCTCCCGAACCGCAACCTCGGCCAGAGATAAGATCTCTCCCGAGGGCAAAGTTCGGCCAGAGATAAGATCTCTCCCGAACAACAAGTTCGGCCAGAGATAAGATCTCTCCCGAAAAGCAAGTTCGGCCAGAGATAAGATCTCTCCCGAACCGCAACCTCGGTCAGAGATAAGATCTCTCCCGAGCGACCGTTGACAAGTTCGGGTAGAGATAAGATCTCTCCCGAGAAGTTCGGCCAGAGATAAGATCTCTCCCGAAAACCGCAACCTCGGCCAGAGATAAGATCTCTCCCGAGGGAAAGTTCGGCCAGAGATAAGATCTCTCCCGAAAACAAGTTCGGCCAGAGATAAGATCTCTCCCGAACCGCAAGTCGGCAGAGATAAGATCTCTCCCGAGGGCAAAAAGTTCGGCCAGAGATAAGATCTCTCCCGAACAACAAGTTCGGCCAGAGATAAGATCTCTCCGAACCGCAACCTCGGCCAGAGATAAGATCTCTCCCAAAGTTCGGCCAGAGATAAATCTCTCCCGAAGTTCGCAGAGATAAGATCTCTCCCGAAAAAGCGGCCAGATAAGAATCTCTCGAACCGCAACCTCGGCCAGAGATAGATTCTCTCCGAGGGCAAAGTTCGGCCAGAGATAAGATCTCTCCCGAAAAATAAGTTCGGCCAGAGAATAAGATCTCTCCCGAACACAACGGCCAGAGATAAGATCTCTCTCCGAGGGCAAAGTTCGGCCAGGATAAGATCTCTCCGAAAAGCGAAGTTCGGCCCAGAGATAAGATCTCTCCCGAACCAACCTCGGCCAGAGATAAGATCTCCCGAGGGCAAAGTTCGGCCAGAGATAAATCTCTCCCGAAAGCCCAAGATAAATCTCTCCCGAAACCTCGGCCAGAGATAAGATCTCTCCGAGCAAAGTTCGGCCAGAGATATCTCACCCGAACCGCAATTCGGCCAGAGATAAGATCTCTCCCCGAACAACGTCGGCAGAATAAATCTCTCCCGAGGGCATTCGGAATAAGATCTCCCCCCCAACAGTTCACATCTCTCCCGGTTGGAGATAAGATCTCTCCCCGAAAGCAGCTAGAGATAAGATCTCTTCCGAGCAAATCGGAACAATCTCGGTTAGGAACAGGAGGAGAACCTCGTCCTAACACGAGCACCAACCTCGGATAGAGACGAGAGATCCCCCGAAGAAGCCCGGCTGCAGCTGCAAGAGAGGAGGTCTCCCTCGAGTCAACTTCAGCTGATGAAGACAATGTCGCCTCCGAGGAGCTCAAATCCGACCTCGACCGTAGGAGGCGAGATTTACTTCGGCTTCAACATCAGCTTCATCGACTTTAGCTGGAAACGAGTTCCATTTCAACTCCAAACATCGACTGGAGATGAGACCTCCCCCGAGCTTCAGCTGCAACGAATGCGGAGCCTGGAAGAAGACTTCGGCAGTCGCCTATTTTGGTACTCCCTTCCTTCAATTTTTGAACTCGGAGTGGGGGGCTACTGTTGGGGATAAATCCCGCTCCTGCCGAAGCCTAGCCCGATGCTCGCCCAATGCAACCAGTAGCCGCTGAAGAGCTTTAGCGCCAGGCGCCAGGCCGAGCCCCTACCACGGCGAACTGCCTAGAGGCCGAACTCCCCTGCACCAAGGTCCGGCCGAACTAGAGGCGAACTCCCTGCCGGTCCGGCCGAACTCCCCTGCACCAAGGTCCGGCCGAACTGCCTAGCTCCGAACTCCCAGCGCCAGCTCCGGGCCGAACTCCCACCGCCGCCGAACTTCCTGACGGCCGAGCTCCTTGGACTCCAAGCGGCAGGACTTCTTCGGGAGACGGACTCCTCCCAGACGCCCGTTCGCCACCCGAACTCCCCCGGTTTCCTTTCGGCCGACTCCAGGCGAGCCCAGGCGGCCGAACCCCCTTCGACGACTCCAGGCGGTCGAACTCCTCGGCAATCGTCCCTCGGCCGAACTCTAAGATGGCCGACCCTTCAGCCAGCCGAGCTCCTCCGGGTTTCCCCTTCGCCGAACTCTGTTACAAGTCCGAATCTCTGACGACTTCGCTTGCAGCAAGACGGACGGCGCCTTCCTCTCCGTACCGGACTCCATGCGCCACGATGTGCCAGTATGGCTCCCACGATCCACCGACGACGCCTTCCTCTCGTACCGAACTCCATGCGGCCCACGACGTCCAGTATGGCTCCCACGATCCACCGGACGACGCCTTCCTCT
>QRFJ01000997.1:157869-171889 GCA_006176705.1 Cocos nucifera
ATGGTTTCCTCGATAAGGATCAGGGGGAATGATTCTTCCTCCATCACTCCTTGGCTAGTCTCCAGTTGACTGGCTTTTCCATACTCCCAGCAATAAAGTCCGAAGGTACCAGCAAGTACTGAGGTGGCTGAGCCCCCAAGCTGGGGAGAGATGCCGGCAATCTCTTGCTGCAGCCACATCAACGCACATGAATTTTGAATGGTTGTGGAGGGCAACTAGGGCACCCAAGGCACCTTTTATAGGAGCTTCGAACTTGGCACACCCTAATGCCGATCCATAAGCGACAAGTGTCATAGGAGAGGCATGATAGACATGTCATTGAAAATTAGGGAGATAGATCTTTTCCTAAGAGATGTCACTCGAAAGCGACAGCATTTAATGGTTTTAGGGTAAGGATGATTGACTATTAAGTGCCCTATTAGATTTTGAAAGATGGATTTGAATTCCCACCAATGCTCGAAAAAGGCCAAAATGACTGTTGGGGTACTCAATGCAGCCCGAGCCCATGTTGGATCGAAAGCTACTTTACAGGGTATCATCAGTGGAGCTGGGACTTTTCGAATATAGTGGTGAGACATATTAGTACTATCAACCCAAGTCGAGAGCTCCCAAGCTGAGGTTTTTGGCTATGGCCTTGATTGGCCTCTAATAATCAGGAGAAACTTTTGATCATTTCAACTTAAACAAAGATACTCGTGTTGTCTAAAGAGCACAAAGAAAGGAAGAAATGCCAAGCAAAGAAACGGATGGCAGAAGAAAGAAAAGTAGACGATACAAGTCAATTTGTATCATCAGAGTCAATCTTGCGAATCGTACCATGAGATGACGACGAGGACCAGGAGTGGGGTCAGCCTTCAGAAGATAAAGAGATCAGTTTCGAAAACTATTCTATCTAATTCTTGCATCGTCGTGAGCAGCAATAAAATCTCGATCGAACATGCTCGATCAGATCTACTAATCAAAACCTTGCCGCTACAGGTGACTCTTCCTAATGTAGGTTTGGCTGTGGACGACTATGCAAGTGTGATCCGACATGGTTGAGGCCTAATAAATTATATAAATATATCATAAAGATATTAATTTATAAAATAATTATTTTTATTTTTAAGAAATTAATATATTTTTATTTTTTTTGATGGAAAGATGATCATAATGAAAAGAACTATTTGCTGGTTAAAAGAAAGAAAATTGAAAATAAATCAATCAAATAGGATCTAAATAGAAACTCAAAGGCATCCAAATTACTCGGCCAATTCAAAAAGACTACAAGCTAAATTAACAATAAAGGGGGCAAGTGCGATTAAAGATTAAATAGAGAAAAGGTTTGCTGGGAGCTCATGGTGGCTTGGGTGACGTATGTGGTGCCCAAGGGATGACGACCGATGGGCTGGCTGTGAGCTTGGATGCGTATAGACTTAACAGAGAAGCGCCATTCAGACGCGAGTGGAGATGTGAGCGGTAACTAGTGGTGTGGCTACGGGGAAAAAGAAGCCGAACGTGACATAAGCTGAAGCGGGTGCTGTGTTGATTGGCTTCGCATGGGAGCGTTGGCTGGCTGGCACAGCGCGAGCGAGCCCTGGGTCAATGCAGGAAAGATGAGGATGCGTGGCTGTCCTGTGAATTGATGCACGATCATGAATGCAGGGGCAAGATGGAGAACATGCTAGAGGTGACGTGATAAAAAAATTCTATAGATTTACACCGGTTCAACTGGAATTGATTTTTCGACGGATGTGTCACTCTATATTTATTTTTAGTCCTGTTGGTGCAGAAACTGGTCGTCGCCGCGGGGTCGCTTGAGTCAGGCGCCGAGGTCGCCGCGGGCCTGCAAACAAAAGTCGCCGTACGGAGCCGGTGCGGGGTGGCCCGGAGGACCTCCGACGCTCAAGTCAGCTCTGGCCAACGTAATGGAGTGCTCGGAATGAAGTTCCGGGCTTGAGAAGGGGAGAATGAGCTTAGAGATCAGAGAGCTTAGAGACAGAGAGCTTTAGCCTTGTCGTATGCTTGGAGGGGTCCTTTATAGCGACGTTAAGTTGATGGTGACGGCCATGCCGTCTGGCAGAGATCGTCGGGCAGCAATGGAGTCGGTACGGAGTGTTATAGTTTGACTACATCATAACTCGATCTTCTAGCCATTCAAAACCTGAGGTGTATGTTGGCTATAGCATGTTCATTGTAGGAATTGGATTGCACCAATAGGAGATCTATCTACCTCGGTAGATGAGGAACAGCTCTATGATAATCATGAGACTGAGTCCTTAAGCCCATGGCTATGGAAGAGTGAAATAATAGAAAGAGTTTCTATTAAGGTTTTCACATCGGACTTGAATCAAATGATTAAATCATATGATAGAAATTAGGGTTTGATGAGTTCACCTTAACCCTAATCTGATCGGAGCTCAAGATAGAAGAACTTAATCACACAGGTAGCTACACCGAGAGATTCATTTTTAGTTTTGATGGATTGCCACCATATACTACTAAGTGTCACTGATAGATTTTGGGAGTAATTAGAATGATTTGGATGATCGATCATTCTAGTTGTCTGAATCAGAAAAGTTTTGATCCATCAAAAGATGTTTCAGTGATGTTGATGATAGAGATCATGACATATCTCATTACCATATGGAACTAAACCAAACTGGATCACACAAATAAGGATTTGGATATCATTAATTGGACTAACTCAGTTCAATTGATTTGAATAAGATTTAATTAGGTTCAAGAAAATCGTGCTAGCATACGATTGAGCCTAATGTTCTCCTTCAATTATCATTTTAAGTTATCTCGAATGAGCCAAATGTATTTGTGCTCACTCAGGTACCTTTACTTAGTCTAACTGAAATTTGTCTTAGTTAGAAAAGGATTATCTTAATTTATGAGATTAATTTGAGACAATACCTATCATTTTCCATCACCTGCTAATTCTTATCTTTTGACTTTGGTCAAACATTGACCTTTGATATTTAGACATCTGCCCATGTGTCATGCACCCATAGAAAATTAATTTTGGACCAGTCAACCTACTAAAAAGTAGGTGGACCAAGACCGCACACCTAGGGAGGCGTGCGCCCATGGATAGAGATGCCTGGAGTCCCATATAGATGGGACTCCAGTTACTTCAGGGTTTCTACCTAGGTGGTGCCAAAGATTAGACTTTGACCAATCTTAGGCACCATCTAAGGATGATTTAGAGGGGTTCTTATCTAATTAGATCAAGTGATGTCATCTCATCAATTAGATTTAGATCTGATTGTACATAACGACGTGATTGGCTGAGATGATGTGGCACTGCATGGTGCAGCAGAGTCTATATAAATCCTGTCTGTGCCTAGTTTCAGAGAGCTTAGACCATTGCCCACACCACAAGGCTGCCCCTCTCCCTCCTTCATGCCATATTAAGATCCCCTCTCTCCTCTCCATGCCCAAGAGGATTTGGGCTCCAGTTTGGTGCGATCCAGGCAAGAGAAAGGTGACGAGAAAGGAAGAAGGCAGTACTGCTGTAAGAGATGATACCCGATCTTCGAAAGGAGTTTTGAAGATTCTTCAAATCAGATCCAGATCTAATATTTATAGAAGTGATAAAGAAGGAGAAGATCTTCAGATCCAATCTGAGTGGATACCGGTAGAGGTTAGGCACTTGCGTGGCTAGATCCAAAATCTCAGACAATCAGAAGGATCATCACAGGATAATCTGATTACCCAACAATGAGGTATAAAATTAAATCTATTTTAATTTATTTTTATTTTTATTAGATCTATAAAATTAGATCTAAAATATCTCAGATCTAATCTTAATTTAAAATAAAAAATTTTTGAAATATCTTTCTTGATCCAATTAGATCTGAACGAACCTAACCAGGAAAATTATGATTTTTTCTTCAGATGATCCCAAATCCTATGATGATGCGATATCAGATATCGACTCCAAGAAATGGTTAGAGGCAATAAAGTCAGAGATTGACTCAATATGATCAAACCAAGTCTGGACTTTAGTAGATCTGCCTAAAGGTAGAGTATCTATTGGATGTAAATAGATCTACAAGAGAACAATAGGTGTAGATGGAAATATGGAGACATTCAAGGCTAGGTTAGTGGTGAAAGGGTATAGTCAGTGCGAAGGCATTGACTATCAAGATACCTTCTCACCAATAGCCATGCTTAAATCCATCCGCACACTGCTTGATGTTGCAGCCTATTTCAATTATGAAATATGGCAGATGGACGTAAAAATGGCATTCTTAAATGGATATCTTGAGAAAGATATCTATATAGAACAGCCACTAGGTTTTACACCTAATGATGTTGATCACAAGGTCTGTAAGCTGCAAAGATCCATCTATGGACTTAAGCAATCATCTTAGAGCTGGAATGCTCATTTTAATGATGTGATCAAATCGTTTGGATTCGTAAAAAATAAGAAGTCCTGTGTGTTCAAAAAGATCAGTGAGAGTGTTGTTGTCTTCTTCATACTGTACATGGATGATATCCTCCTTATTGGGAATGATATTCTCATATTGACTACGGTCAAAATGTGGTTATCAAAAAAATTTTCTATGAAAGATCTAGGAGAGGCATCCTTTATTCTGAAAATTAAAGTCTATAGGAATAGACCGAATAGGATGTTGAGTCTCTCATAGAAGATGTACATAGAGGAGTTGCTGAAGAGGTTCAACATGAAAAACTCTAAGATGAGATTGGTATCCTTCAGACATGGTATTCATCTATCCAAGAAGATGTATACTAGCACACCTGAGGAGATTGAATGCATGAGCAAGATCCTTTATGCTTCTGTAATAGGGAGTCTCATGTATGCTATGCTATGTACACAACATGATATAGCCCATGCTCTGAGTGTCACAGTAGGTATCAGTCGAATCCAGATGAAGAGCACTGGACTTCTGTGAAGCGTATCCTTAAGTACTTGACAAGGATTAAGGATATGTTCTTGATTTTTGGTAATGAAAAACTCCAGGTCCAAGATTATACAGACTCAAACTTTATGTCTGATATAGATGATTGAAAGTCGACATTTAATAGTCTATTTATGTGCACTGATGGTGCTATCAGCTGGAAGAGTTCCAAGCTGATCATGATAGTAGATTTCACCATGGAAGTAGAGTACATTACTGCATCAAAAGCTACAAAAAAAGCATTCTGATATAAGAAGTTAATCACAAAGCTTGGAGTGATGCCATCAAATGTCATCCCTCTATACTGCAATAATAATGGTGCCATAGCTTTAGCTAAGGAGCCGAGGTCTCACCAAAAATCCAAGCACATCGAGTGGTGATTCTATCTCATCCACAATTACCTCGAGAAGGATTACATCGAGGTCAAGAGAATCAACTCCATGGACAACATGACAGATCCACTAACGAAGTCTTTAGGCCAGCAGAAGATCAAAGCCCATCTTAAGAAGATGGAACTTAGATTTGTAGCCAATTGGCTTTAGATCAAGTGGAAGTTTGTTAGATATGTACCCTATAAGCCAGATTGACTGACACTTGTAATATACTTCTTAAGATAATTTTATAATTTTGACTATAAATTAATAAAAAAATATTTTTCTATTTAAAAATGTCTGTGATACATTTTTTGAGTTAATGATAATGATAATTCATATTTTTAAAAATTAAAAATTTAATACATAAATTTTTATAATTAACTCATAAATTACTTTTGACCATAGGATCATCACGAGAATGGTGATCGATCTGGAAGATTGATATACGATCACTTTCTTAGGATAGATGAATCTTGTATCTATCGTGTGGAGACACTAAAGTGAAAGTGTAGGTACTCGTTAGAGAATGAGAGCACTGAGCATGACCACCTCGAGCAGTGATAAGAAAGTCTACTTTCTCATCGATAACTATCTCAATGCTGCAATTGTGTGTCAAGTTCTTTAATCTGAGGTGCATCAGTAGTTCACCTTGAGTGTGTTATAGTTTAACTATACTATAACTCGATCTTCTTGCCATTCGAAATTTTGAGGTGTATGTTGGCTATAGTATGTTCATTGTAGGATCTGGATTGCACCAAGATGGAATCTATCAACCTCAATAGTAGAAGAGTAGTTCTATGATAATCATGAGATCAAGTTCTTAAGCCCATGGCCATGGCAGTGTGATATAATAGAAAACAGTTTTCTATTAGGGTTTCACATCGGACTCAAATCGAATGATTCATTCATATGATGGATGTTGGGTTTTGACGAGTTTACCTTAAACCCTAATTCTATCGGGACTCATGATAGTAGAATGATTCACATAGATAGCTGCACTGAGAGGTTCGCTTTCAGTTCTAATGGATTGCCATCATATGCTGCTAGATATCATTGGTAGATTTTGGGAGCAATTAGAATGATCTTAATGATCGATCATTCCAATTATATGAATCAAAAAAATTCTGATCCATTGAAAGATTTTTCGATGATATCAATGATAGAGATCATGATATATCTCATTACCATATGGAACTGAATCTAACTAGATCATACATACAAGAGTTTGAGTCTGATTGTGATCAATTGGACTAAGTCAGTTTAATTGATTTGGATTAGATCCGATTAGGTTCAAGAAAATCACGCTAGCACATGATTGAACCTAACATTCTCCTTCTATAGTCTTTCTGGTTCATCATGGATGAGTTTGACTCAACCAAAACTCTGACTGTAGCTTGGATTGTCTTAATTCATCAGATGATTTTTAGGACAATACCTGCCATTTTTGATCACCTACCATTTCTGATCACCTACCTTTTTCTATCGCACACCAAGGTCAAAGGTTGATCCTATTGTAAGAAAGAAGGTTCTAGGGACATGCACTCCCACTTATTTGGTACAACATAGAGAGGGCACATCACCCTAGGCATGTGCCCAAAGTGGATAGGCTTTGACTTGGTTAAATTTTAGATTTGACCAGTCAAAGAGGTTTGATAGAGATCAAACTTTAAGAGAGAAGGAAAAGTCCATCGCGCACTAAACTTCCTTTTCTTCTCCCAACCTATTTTGTACGACATTATATGGAATATTAGGGGCAGCAATTCTGATGTGAGTTGGCATGAAAATTAGTGAAGAAATTAGAATTAAATTAAGTAATTGGTTGCTTGATTGATTGAAACGCTGAGGTGGTGTAGGGCTCTATTTAAGAGACCCTGCACCCTAGGGTTTCTCATGATTGTTGCTCTATGCCCCAAGCCCTCACTTGCTGTCATTTCCTCTTTCTCCATGCCCCTCCTCTCCTTCTTCTCCATGCCCAAATGTTGGGCCAAGGTTCCAAGAGAAGATCCATAGGAATTGGCGCAAAGGTTTCGAGAAAAGAGATGACGTTCGTGAGACAAGCACGTTGCCTTCATCAGTTGATTCAAAGGCTTTACAAAATCATATTTAGATCTAATTTTTGATGATTAGATCCAGAAGGAGAGCACCTCCAGATCCAGCCCAAGTAGACTCTAGTAGAGGCCAGGCACATACGTGGCTTGATCCAGAATCCAAAGCTTTCGCAGATCATTGACAAGGTAAAAGCAGTTTACCCTAAAGGTAACATCAGATGTTACTATTTTAATTTTAATTTTAATTTTTAATATCAGATCTTTAAAATTAGATCAAAAAATTCTCTGATCTGATTAAATGCTATAGAAATATTTTTAAAATATTCTCTATAGATCTAGTCAGATCAGACCGATCCTGTCACGAAAAAAATGATTTTTTCTTCACTTCTATGATGAACCAACTAAATAACTATAATTATTAGATAATTCATATACTAATTTCAATCATCTATGACTTAGATGATTGGCTTTAGGACATTTTTTTCAATAAGTGGCCACCTTAACTAATTCATCCGATACTAGAGAGGGTAGAGAGAAGACCGACGGAGATCACCCCAGCTAGCAGAGCAACCGCACCAAGCTGAGCAGTAGGTGGACCGACCCCCAGCTGGCATCATAAACACCATAACCAGGGGCAGAGCAGTAGATGGGTCAGCAGAAGCAGAAAAGCAATGAAGAAGTAGAAAACTAAGGAGCCCATCACTTTCACCAAGCAAGATGCTCAAGGAGTCCAATTTTCGTATAATGATGTGGTAGTCATGATGTTCAATATTGAAAATTATGATGTATGCCACATCTTGATAGATAATGAAAATTTTGCTGATGTTTTATTTTATAATGCTTTTATAAAAATAATCTTTGATTGGCCCGATCTTTGATCGGCCCAATATTCAAAAGAGTTGTTGATCGGCTATTGCTAAATGGCCTTTGATCGGTCCAACCATTGATCGGCCTAATATTCAAAAGAGCTTTTGATCAGCTCCAGCTAAATGGTTTTTGATCGACCATGCCTTTTATCGGCCCAATATTTGAAAGAGTATTTAATCGGCTCCAACTAAATAGCATTTGATCAATCCTGCCTTTGATTGGCCCAATGTTCGAAAGAGCCTTTGATCGGCTCTGACCAAATGGCCTTTGATAGGACTAGCCTTTGATCAACCCAACGTATGAAGGAGCCCTTGATCGGCTCCAATTAAATGGTTTTTGATTGGCCCAATATCTGAAGAAGCTTTTGATCGACTCGGCCTTTGATCGACCCAACATTCGAAGGAGCCTTTGATCAGCTTCGATAAAATGGCCTTTGATTAGCCAAGCCTTTGATCAGCTCCACATAAATGGCCTTTAATCGACCCAATCTTTAATCAGCCTAATGTAAAAAGGAGCCTTTGATTGGCTTTAAGTGAATGTTGTTTGATCGGCCAAGATTAAAGACAATAGAGTAGAGACCAAATACCACAAGACAAAAAAGAAGCAAAAGCAAATGAGAAAAATTTTATTGATTAAAGTTTTAAGAATTATGAGTTTGAGAAATATCCAATTACAAAAGGTGCTAGCCTAGCCCCATGATAAGCCATGTCAGTCTTCAGTGTGGGCGAGCTCATCTGAGGCATTTCAAACCATGGCAGTGGCAGGGAATAGGGAGAAGATAGAGCAAAGCATACCTTCTTCTCAGCTGGAGGTGCGTTGTGTATGCAAATTCACCTCCCCATAAAGCCATACTTTTCTGAGGGATCACCGGTCCCATGGAGGAGGACTAGGAGCTCCGACGTGATGAAATGCCAAAGAAACCTCCAACGCTAGCCCTCTGCCTTGGTTGCCTCTATCTCTCAAGCCAAATTGGAGGAGATGCCTGAAAGGAGACTGCATTCACCTTTGTGATGCATCTCGAAGAAGGCACCAAACTATGGACCCCCTGCATAAGCAAAGTGGCTCAATGGTTCCTCGATAGAGGATCAAGGGGGGAATGACTTCTTCCTCCCATCACTCTTGCCTAGTCTCCAGTTGCCTGGCTTTTTCCAATACCTCCCAAGCCAAATAAAGTCCGAAGGTACCACCAAGCTACTTGAGGTGGCTGAAGCCCCCAAGCTGGGGAGAGATGCCGGCAATCTCTTGTTGGCAAGCCAAATCAACGCCACCATGACATTTTGAAGTGGTTGTGGATGGCAACCTAGGGCACCCAAGGCAACCTTTTATAGGAGCCTTCGAACTTGGCACCACCCATAATGCCCATCCATAATGCGACAAGTGTCGCCATAGGAGAGGCATGATAGACCATGTCATTGAAAATTAGGGAGATAGATCTTCTTCCTAAGAAGATGTCACCATCGAAAAGCGACCAGCATTTAATGTCTTTAGGGATAAGGATGATTGACTATTAGTGACCTATAGATATCTTGAAGATGGATGAAATCCCCACCAGCATGATCGAAAAAGGTCCAAAAATGACTGTGGGGTACTCAAGCAGCCCGAGCCCAATGATTGGATCGAAAGACTAACTTTACAAGGGTATCTCAGCTGGAGCTGGGACTTTCGAATAATAGCTGGTGAGACATCATCTAAGTACTATCCAAACCCAAGTCGAGAGCTCCCAAGCCTTCGAGGATGTTTTGGCTATGGCCCTTGATTGGCCTAATAATAGGAGAAACCTTTGATCATTTTCAACTTCAAACAAAGATACATCGATGTTGTTAAAGAAGCACAAAAGAAGAAGGAAGAAAATGCAAGCAAAGAAACGGATGGCAGCAAGAAAGAAAAAGTAGACGATACAAGAGTCAATCTTGTATCATCAGAGTCAATCTTGCGAATCGCTACCCCATGAGATGCACGACGAGGGACCATGGGAGTGGGGTCACCTTCAGAAAGACTAAAGAGATCAAGTTTCGAAAACATCATTCTGATCTAATTCTTGCATCTCGTGAAGCCAGCAATAAAATCTGCATCGAACATGCTCAGATCAGATCCCTACTAACTCAAAACCTTGCCGCTACAGGCTGACTCTCTCCTAATGTAGGTTTGGCTGTGGACCGACTTATGCACAGTGTGGATCCGATCATGGCTTGAGGCCCTAATAATTATCATAAATATATCAATAAAGATATTAATTTATAAAATAATTTATTTTTATTTTTAAGAAATTAATATATTTTTATTTTTTTTTGCTGGAAAGATGATCATCAATGAAAAGAACTCAATTTGCTGGTTAAAAGAAAGAAAATTGAAAATAAATCAGACTCAAAATAGATCCTAAATAGAAACTCAAAGGCATCCCAAAATTAGCTCGGCCCCAATTCAAAAAGAAATACAAGCTAAATTCAACCCAAATAAAAGGGGGCAAGTGCATTTAAAAGATTCAAAATAGAGAAAAGGTTTTGCTGGGAGCTCATGGTGGCTTGGGTGACGTATGTGGTGCCAAGGGATGAAGCACCGATGGGCCTGGCTGTGAGCTTGGTGCGTATAGACTTAACAGAGAACGCGCCATTCAAGGACGCGAGTGGAATGTGAGCTGGGTACTAAGTGGGTGTGGCTCACGGGGAAAAAGAAGCGAACGTGACATAAGCTGCAAGCGGGTGCTGTGTTGATGGCTTCGCATGGGAGCGTGGCTGGCTGGCACAAGCGCGAAGCGAGCACCTGGGAATCAAATGCAGGAACGATCGAGGATGCGTGGCTTCATGTGACTTGATGCACGATCATGAAAGCAGGGGCAAAGATGAGAAACATGCTAGAGGTGACGTGATCAAAACAAGAGTTCTATAAGAATTTTAACACCGGGTTCAACTGGAATTTGATTTCTTCGACGGGATGTGTCACTCTATAATTTTCTTTAGTCCTGTTGGTGCAGAAACTGGTCGTCGCCGGAGGTCGCTGGAGTCGAGGCCGCCGAGGTCGCCGCCGGGGACCTGCAAAACAAAGTCCCGTCCGGAGCCGGTGGGGGGTGGCTCCGGCAGGACCCTCCGACGCTCAAGTCAGCTCTGGCCAACAGTAATGGAGTGCTCGGAATGAGTTCCGGAGCTTAGAGAAGGGGAGAAGAGCTTAGAGATCAGAGAGCTTAGAGATCAGAGAGCTTAGCCTTGGCGTATCTGGAGGGGTCCCTTTATAGCGGAGCTTAGTTGATGGTGACGGCCATGCCGTCTGGCAGAGAGTCGTCGGGCAGCATGGAGTTCGGTACGGAGAGGAAGGCGTCGTCCGGTGGATCGTGGGAGCCATACTGGCACGTCGTGGGCCGCATGGAGTCCGGTACGGAGAGGAAGGCGTCGTCCGGTGGATCGTGGGAGCCATACTGGCACGTCGTGGGCCGCATGGAGTCCGGTACGGAGAGGAAGGCGCCGTCCGGTCTTGCTGCAGGCGACAGTTCGTCCAGAGGAGTTCGGACTTGTAACAGAGTTCGGCCGAAGGGGAAACCCGGGAGGAGCTCGGCTGGCTGAAGGGTCGGCCATCTGTAGAGTTCGGCCGAGGGACGATTGCCGAGGAGTTCGACCGCCTGGAGTCGGTCCGAAGGGGTTCGGCCGCCTGGGCTCGCCTGGAGTCGGTCCGAAAGGAAAACCCGGGGGGAGTTCGGGTGGCCGAACGGGCGTCTGGGAGGAGTCCGTCTCCCGAAGAAGTCCTGCCGCTTGGAGTCCAAGGAGCTCGGCCGTCAGGAAGTTCGGCTGGCGGTGGGAGTTCGGCCCGGAGCCTGGCGCTGGGGAGTTCGGCAGCTAGGCAGTTCGGCCCGGACCTTGGTGCAGGGGAGTTCGGCCTTTAGGCAGTTTGGCCCGGACCTTGGTGCAGGGGAGTTCGGCCTCTAGGCAGTTCGGCCCGGACCTTGGTGCAGGGGAGTTCGGCCTCTAGGCAGTTCGGCCGTGGTAGGGGCTCGGCCTGGCGCCTGGCGCTAAAGCTCTTCAGCGGCTACTGGTTGCATTGGGCCGAGCATCGGGCTAGGCTTCGGCAGGAGCGGGATTTATCCCCAACAGTAGCCCCCCCACTCCCGAGTTCAAAAATTGAAGGAAGGGAGTACCAAAATAGGCGACTGCCGAAGTCTTCTTCCAGGCTCCGCATTCGTTGCAGCTGAAGCTCGGGGGAGGTCTCATCTCCAGTCGATGTTTGGAGTTGAAATGGAACTCGTTTCCAGCTAAAGTCGATGAAGCTGATGTTGAAGCCGAAGTAAATCTCGCCTCCTACGGTCGAGGTCGGATTTGAGCTCCTCGGGGGCGACATTGTCTTCATCAGCTGAAGTTGACTCGAGGGAGACCTCCTCTCTTGCAGCCGAGGTGCAGCCGGGGGGAGATCTTCTTCGGGGGAGATCTCGTCTCTATCCGAGGTTGGTGCTCGTGTTAGGACGAGGTTCTCCTCCTGTTCCTAACCGAGATTGTTCCGGTTGCTCGGGAGAGATCTTATCTCTAGCCGAGGTTGATTCGGTTGCTCGGGAGAGATCTTATCTCTGGCCGAACTTGTTTCGGGAGAGATCTTATCTCTGGCCGGAACTTGTTGTTTTCGGGAGAGATCTTATCTCTGGCCGAACTTTGCCCTCGGGAGAGATCTTATCTCTGGCCGACGGTTGCGGTTCGGGAGAGATCTTATCTCTGGCCGAACTTGCTTGTTCGGGAGAGATCTTATCTCTGGCCGAACTTTGCCCTCGGGAGAGATCTTATCTCTGGCCGAGGTTGCGGTTCGGGAGAGATCTTATCTCTGGCCGAACTTGTTGTTCGGGAGAGATCTTATCTCTGGCCCGAACTTGTGCCGGTCGCTCGGGAGAGATCTTATCTCTGGCCGAGGTTGCGGTTCGGGAGAGATCTTATCTCTGGCCGAACTTGCTTTTCGGGAGAGATCTTATCTCTGGCCGAACTTGTTGTTCGGGAGAGATCTTATCTCTGGCCGAACTTTGCCCTCGGGAGAGATCTTATCTCTGGCCGAGGTTGCTTTCGGGAGAGATCTTATCTCTGGCCGAACTTGTTGTTCGGGAGAGATCTTATCTCTGGCCGAACTTTGCCCTCGGGAGAGATCTTATCTCTGGCCGAGGTTGCGGTTCGGGAGAGATCTTATCTCTGGCCGAACTTGTTGTTCGGGAGAGATCTTATCTCTGGCCGAACTTTGCCCTCGGGAGAGATCTTATCTCTGGCCGAGGTTGCGGTTCGGGAGAGATCTTATCTCTGGCCGAACCTTGTTGTTCGGGAGAGATCTTATCTCTGGCCGAACTTTGCCCTCGGGAGAGATCTTATCTCTGGCCGAGGTTGCGGTTCGGGAGAGATCTTATCTCTGGCCGAACTTGCTTTTCGGGAGAGATCTTATCTCTGGCCGAACTTGTTGTTCGGGAGAGATCTTATCTCTGGCCGAACTTTGCCCTCGGGAGAGATCTTATCTCTGGCCGACGGTTGCGGTTCGGGAGAGATCTTATCTCTGGCCGAACTTGTTGTTCGGGAGAGATCTTATCTCTGGCCGAACTTTGCCCTCGGGAGAGATCTTATCTCTGGCCGAGGTTGCGGTTCGGGAGAGATCTTATCTCTGGCCGAACTTGATTTTCGGGAGAGATCTTATCTCTGGCCGAACTTTGCCCTGAGAGATCTTATCTCTGGCCGAGGTTGCGGTTCGAAAGAGATCTTATCTCTGGCCGAACTTGTGTTCGGGAGAGATCTTATCTCTGGCCGAACTTTGCCCTTGGGGGAGATCTTATCTCTGGCCGAGGTTGCGGTTCGGGAGAGATCTTATCTCTGGC
>QRFJ01000997.1:172149-275576 GCA_006176705.1 Cocos nucifera
AGAGAGAGGATCAGGAACCCAGATATTCAATCGATCGGCGGCGCCAAAGGGAATTACTGAAGTTTTATGTGTGGTATTATGATGAATTGTACCCATGATGACTATCAGTCAGGGATTGCAGAATAATATCATTCTGCAATCAGTCCACGTCACTCACACCGGAGCTTCTCAAGCTCTTTCAATGGTCCTTGATCATTGTCGATCAGTGATCTTGGACTGACGTGCCTCATGCCGCATCTTATGCCTTAAAAGTCGTTTCGTTGACTTGATATTTGCTGCGCGACTCTGTTCACAAACATCTCCTGCAGGTGAGCCAACATTTGGCGAGCAGTCCCGATATCTTCATGTTGGCGCTAGAGCTCATCAGACATCGAGCCCAACATGTAGTATCTGGCCTTATTGTCTTCGTCAATCCATTTTTCCAAGACGACCTCTTTCAGTGGATGAGAGTAGAGTGGTAATGGGGGGGTCCTGGTTCCAAAACATGTGTTAACTTCTCTGAACCCAAAAAATTTTGTAGTTCTGAGCCAATCTTTAATAATTGGGTCCAGTCAGTCTAGTGGTGTCTAGGATACGTGGCCAGTGGGTGGACGCAGACATTTCCTGTAGAGAGTCTAAAGTATTCTGAGTTAGATACTGTAATTTTGACTTGACCAATTTGTTTAGGATTTTATTTTTAAACAATTAGCTCCCACTATTTTCTCCGTCCCTACACTCCTCTGTTAAGAATGCGAAAATCTCTCCGCGATTGATGATTTCTAGTGGGTGGTGCGGTCTCACCAACTGACTCATCACCTCACCTAACAGTTATTGGTGATGGGTTAGCCAATGAGTGAACAACTCTTGTTCAATGATTCTCTAATCATGGTGCACCCAAACTTGGTCTCTAATTCATGAATCTCACCGTATCCGGAATATTGATCCACTCCTTAGTTAAGTCAGACCCACCATTTGCATAGACTGGGTTCCTAATTGAGTCTCTCACCGTATCCGGAATATTGAGCCCAACTCATCCTCAGCCCATAGCATCCAATGCCTAATAGACATGGTTGCGTCTTCCCGGTGCAACTGAGCCACTGTATCCAGCCGAGAACAATCAACCCCGGGAAGGGCCCGCACGTCTACAATGGTGGAAGACCTCGGACTTAATCTTTTCTTAGGGAGAATTGATTCAGGTCTCATTAAACTAGACTTGGCTTAGTCATAACAATTATGACTAACCTAGTGGCATGGGTCAGCTCGGATTATTGACCACCTCAAATCAGAACTGTGTCAACAGATATGGCCAGGTAAGTGAGACCGGTGGAAGGAATATGCCATTAACTCGTACAAGAACGCATTCAGGTCGAGTAGCTTCCAATTAAAAACCAGTCGGTCGTCTGTGCCAAACTTACCTTAGACACCAAATTGTTGAGTCAGAACCAATTGGGTTAGCCTACAATCCAGACTCTAACCTCTGAGCCTAATTAGGTCTTGCTTGATCGTGACTCGATCTTGACCCAGACTTAATCCTATTAGGCTGGTCAATTTAAGCATTGTTGATCCCATCTAACCAACTCTTGATTCGGTTTGATCAACCGCTTAGACCTAATTGAGCTACCCAAGCCCGAACCCAGTATTATGAATATGTCTTAGATCTGAAATTCTCAATTTTAGACCTAATTAATATTCCATAAACTTAATTCTTAATTAAGTAGGGTTCATAAACAAAATATGCACAATAAATCCTAGGGTTTCAGGATCTAGGGTTTTGCAGAAAGTAAGTTTTGGGTTTCTGATTAAGGACGAACACGCAGCACCCCTACACATCATAAGAACACCCCATCGAATGGGAAGAGAGGGCCTTTAAACCCTTCTTCGTTCTTATGACCGGACGGCCAAGGGGAACGCCTTAATCAGGAACATTCAATAAACATTCAATACTACAAAACAGTTATAGATCTATATCATATATCTCATATACAAATTTAGATCTAATCATGGCATATTTTGCATACATCTCATGTATCATAATCATGCATGTTTTCAGATCTAAATTATCACATAATAATCTAAAAAATTAGATTTAATTTGATCTAATCAAAATAAATTCTAATCTAGACAATTATGTAGAACTATTCTACAACTAGTCTAGTCATGCATCTATCATATCTCATATGATATTTAAAATTAAATAATTTTTATTTGCTGTTTATCAGATGTTATTATAACACTTATAATATCAGAAAAATAGTAAATAAGAAGATCTAAAATATGATTTAATCATATTAAATCAAAGACATGCAAAACTATTCTATAGAACTATTCTATACTAGAACTAGTCATGCATATCTTCATGTTCTTAGATCCAAATCATTTAATTTTAATTTTCCTGATTTCAGATCTGATCACATCTCATGTGACATCTGAAATCACGTTATTTTTAATTAAAATAAAATTAAAAATCAGATCTAAACTATTTTTAGAACCATGGCTCTGATACCACTTGAAGGGAAATCCTGATTTCCCTGACCAGGTTCGTTCAGATCTGATCAGATCAAGAGATATATTTCAAAATTTTTTCTCTTAGATCTGCATCAGATCAAGGATGCTTCAGATCTGATTCTTATTTATTTAATAAAAATTAAATGAAAAGGATAAATTAAATCACATTCAATTTACCTGAATAGGGTAATCCTATTACCCTGTTGATGATCCTGTTTGCAGCGGAAGGTTCTGGATCAAGCCACGCAAGCGCCTGGCCTCTACCGGTATCCACTCGGGCTGGATCTTGGAGATCCTCTTCTTCTCTATCACGCCTCCAAAAATCAGATCTGGATCTGATCTGGAGGATCTTCAAAACTCCTTTTGAAGATCTGCAGTCGTTCTTCGCAGCAGCGCAGCCTTCTTGCTTTTGATCTCCTTTTCTTGATCTAAATCGCACCAATCCAAATCCAAAACACTTTTGGACGTGGAGAGCAAGGGGAGAAGAGAGTATGGCGTGGAGAAAGGGGAGAGAGGCAGCCTTGGGGCGTGGGAAGATTGCTTCTTGATTATTTTTCACTTGGGCGCTGGGTCTCTTATATAGACTAAGCGTGATCCAAGTCATCTTCCTCCCAACCAATCACAACCCTTTGTGAAATCAGATCTAAATCTGATTGGTGGGATTAGAGTCCCCTGGATTCCTACTTGGAGAGTGCCTTGGACCAGTCAAACTGGATTCTTAGAAGAACTCTCATTGGAATCCTAAAGGGAGATGGAGTCCTTGTCCAACAAGGACTCCTAGGCGCCTCCTACTTGGGCTCACGCCACCCTTGGCGTGCGCCCTTCTCCTTGCCAGGTTCTGGCAGGGGGACAAGCCCCCACCAGCTCTCCAATAGGTGCATGACATGTGGTCAAAAGTCAAAGGGTGAATGGTCAACGTTTGACCAGTCAAAGGTAGACTTTTGACCAAAGTCAAAGAACAAGAAATGGCAGGTGACCAAAATTGGCAGGTAATGTCTTACAAATAAGACAACCTATTCTGACTTGGACAACCTCTAGTCAGACCATATGAAGGCCTCTGATTGAGCACAAACTCCTTTGGCTCAGTCAGGACAACTTATTTATGATAGTAAAAGAAGAACGTTAGGTTCAATCGAGTGCTAGCACGATTTCCTTGAACCTAATTGAATCTCATTCAGATCAATTGAACTAGATCAGTTCAATTGATGATCACCAGATTCAAACCCTTGTTTGTGTGACCCAGTTAGGTTCAGTTCTGTATGGTAATGGGATATGTCATGATCTCTATCATAGACATCATCGAAACTCCTTTCGATGGATCAGAACTCTTCTGATTCGAACAGCTAGAATGATCGATCATCTAAATCATTCTAATTGCTCCCAAAATCCACCAGTGACACCTAGCAGTATATGGTGGCAACCCATCAGAGCTGAATGCGAACCTCTTGGTGCAGCTACCTGTGTGATTCAGTTCTTCTATCTTGAGCCCCGATCAGATTAGGGTTAAGGTGAACTCGTCAAACCCTAGTCTCTGTCATATGATGTAATCATTCGATTCGAGTCCAATGTGAAAATCTAAATAGAAAACTCTTTCTATTATTTCACTCTGCCATGGCCATGGGCTTCAGGACTTGATTCTCATGATTATCATAGGGCTACTCCTCTACCACCGAGGTAGATAGATCCCATCTTGATGCAATCCAGTTCCTACAATGAACATGCCATAGCCAACATACACCTCAGGGTTCCATATGGCTAGGAGACCGAGTAATGGTGTAGTCAAACTATAACACCCTCAAGGTGAACTGCCGATGCATCTCAGGTCAAAGAACCAGACACACTACTGCAGCATCGAGTCAGTCATTGACGAGAAGGTAGACTCCCTAATGACTACTCGAGGTGGTCACGCTCAGTGCCCTCGTTCTCTAACGAGTACCTGTACTCTCGCTCCGGTGTCTCCACACCGTAGACTCAAGACTCATCTACTAAAGAGAAGCGATCGTACACCAACCTTCCGGATCAATCACCATCCTCGTGATGATCCTATGGTCGGGAGCTGTTTATGAGTTAATAATGATTATTCATGTCTTAAATTTTCAACTCTTGAAAATATGAATTATCATTACCATTAACTCAAAGGATGTATCACAGACACTAAATACACATGTGTGATAGAAAATAACCCATTTCATTAATTATAGTCAAAATTACAATTTTGCCCCTAGAAGTGTATTACAAGTGTCAGCCAATTCTGGCTTCTAGGGCACATATATCTAACACAATCACCATCCTCATGATGATCCTACGGTTGGAAGCATTTTATGAGTTAATAATAAAAATTCATGTATTAAATTTTCAACTCTTGAAAATAAGAATTATCATTACCATTAACTTAAGGAATGTATCATAGACACTAAATATACATTATGATAGAAAATAACCCATTTTATTATTTATAGTCAAAATTATAATTTTGCCCTTAGAAGTGTATAACAAGTGTCAGCTAATTCTGGCTTCTAGGACACACATATCTAACATCATCATCATGAACCCCATTTCTCATGAGAAATATTTTTTCTACATTATCTGAAATAATGCCTAAGTTAATGGAAAACATGTAGGGTTTCATGCATGAATTTCAAAATATTTTTAAAATATAATGTAGTGAAACATATAGATTAAATCATTTAACTTACAAATGCATGTAATCTAATTACTAAACCCTACATCTAGAATCTATAACATGTCATAATGAATTCTAACATTGAAAATAAAAGGGTTTGGTATCGATCAAATCAATATCCTAGATCTAGAATGATTCTAGATCTGAAATCTAGATCACAATTAGGTAAGAGGAGAGATTATATCTCTTACCTTGCACGGGTTGAAAACTTCATGTTTGATTTTCGTTGTTGTCTTTGGAGTCACACACGCGTCCGACCTCTACAGGAGATCCACATGAGACTGCAACAAAATCGAAGATTCGTCGAATGAAGATCCGCTCGAAGTGCTAACTTCTCATGGATTTCTCTGGTTGGTTAATCTAAATTTATTCTTTGGATCTCTTGGACATTCCAAGAGATGAAGAATAAGAGGAGGATTAGAAGAGAAATCCAATCTTTGGATCTTCCATAAATAAAAAATTAAAAACAATAGAAAAGGTCCTAAGAGAAGATAAATCTTCTCTTTCAAGACATCAATGATTGATGTCCTGAAAACATCCTTATGCTAGGACAAAGGGAAGACCTTCTTCTCTAGGCTTTTTCCATATTTTCAGATCTCACATACTCTGATTTTTCTCATAAAAAAATCATGCAAAAATATAGAGAAGAAGAGTTCTCAAAGAAACCCTAAGAGAAGACCATCTTCTCTTTTCTTTCTCTCACCAGGACATGATCAAATCATGTCCAAAATTGATCTTCATGCCCCAATACCTTGGAGCATAGATCCCTGTGCCCTCATCCTCTCTCTCTCAAATTTTTATCATATAAAAATTACATAAAATAAATAAGAAGAAAGTACTTAAAAGAAAAATAAAGAGAAGACAATCTTCTCTTACCTTTATCCCTTCAAGATATCAACATTCGATGTCTTGATGAAGATATTTTCTTCAAGAAACTTGGTGCCCCAAACCTCCATGCCTTCTCCTCCTTTTCTTCTAATTTTTTCATAATTTTTTCAGATTTTACACGTCCTAAACCTGATAGGAGGCATCCTCCCTTTTATATATGGAAGACTAGGTCAAAATCTAGTCTTAAAAGGAGACCAAGGAGGAGTTTGAGGAGGCGTCCAACTCTTGGATGCCTCCCCCCTTATTTTTTGAGTGTGAAAATCAGGAAACCATGTGCAAAACCAAAAAAATTAAGTACACAAAAGAAAAGAAGGTATGGATAAAAAATTTCATAAAGAAAGGAGGTGTTTTGGAGAACTAGGACTCTTTCAAAAGAAAACAAAATCAAACCACTTACCAAATTTGATCAAATTAAATTTTAATTAATCTCTTCAGATATTTGATGCATGGAGAAGCTCTTATTGGTGTGGAGAACATCACATAAAGATCTAAAAATAAAATATGGGCGTTGACTTTTATTGGCGTAAGGAAGGAGTGAGAGTCCCAGTCTAACTAGGACTCTTCTTGTTTGACTAAGTCAAAACTATTTTAAACCTAATTCAAACCAAATTAAATGTAATCTAATTAAAGATGATTTTAGTCTAACTAGAAGCTCAATTAAATTAGATTAAATCATATTTAATTCTGATTTAAATTCTAACTCAATTAGAAATTAGGTGCACTCAAATCCTAGTCCAACTAGAAATTATTTTTTTCTTGCAATTGGCTTATCCAATAAACTAATTAAACTTAATCTAATTAAGTCCAAACTAATTCTAATTAAATCTAATTCAATTAGACTTGATCTAAGCCTAATTGTTCAATCAAATTGAGCCAATTAGCAATATAATTGCTAATCGATCCTTTTGCAATACTTGCATTAGATCAAACATCAATCGCATTGAATGTTTGAGCTCAGAATGATTCTCAATCATCGATTAACCATTTGATTAAGTTACAATCTCTAATGTGTGTGACCCTATAGATTCGAACCTAATTTGATAGCATAGAAATTAATTCTTATCCCAATTGAAGTAACCATCTAGCAATGGTTCCCAATGTTTAGATAGGTCGATTGTATGCAAAGCAACATCCTTAGAATCCTGGCCCATGGTTATTGTATAATTCATCCCTTTGACCATTAATGCTTAAGATGACTTTGAGTATGCTGTCAAATACTCATACAAGTCATCTTTATTATGTCTCAAAATTTTACAAATCCCATGACTCCTCACGAGGATTATTCAGGCCTAGGTTTTGCTAAATTAAAATATAATGAGACATTCTCTTCCTGAAGCTAATCAGAAGTAGTCAATCCCATTTTGACTCACACACTAACTTCATAAGTACTTGACTATATCTAAAAATCTTTCAAATCTATATTAGAAATATAGGCAGTCCAGCACCAAAGTACAATGAGTTGCTTGCAAGTTTTCATGGTGATCTCAAATCGAAGGGATACTTATATCCATTAGCCTTAGTTAGCTACTCTTGATAGTAGAGTGCTACATTGGTCATATTCAATACAGATGTACTCCTACATCTCATCTAGATACTATACCAGTGTCTCCACACCACTTGGTTATGAGGACAATCAATGCACATAGCATACAACAATCTATACTCGATAAGTTATCATCTTCATTAATAACTTATCATTTGATCGTAAATAATTTAAGAACCATTCGATAAATCCTTCTTTATCGATTGATTGTAGTTCTAAGGGCTTCATCATAATTTAGGAGTTCATTTAAGAAAAATAGAACTTCTATGATGGACCAGCAAAATAAGTATTATTATTATATAATTCATTTACTAATTCTAATCATCTACTACTTAAATAATTGACTTTAGGACATATTTCTCAACAACTCTCACTTGGACTAAAACTAATCAGAATAATATCAAATATCCTATCTTCCAGTTAAGTTCATAGAACTCCTTAGTTCTGAGGCCTTAGCAAATGGGTCAGTCAAGTTCTCCTTTTTCATCAATCTTCCAAAGATCGACATTATCCTGATTTAAAATCAAAGATGTTAGTGATGCAGAATATGCTGATCTTTTGGTTCTTTAGCCTGAGCTATGGCTTCAGTGCTATGATAGCATTAGACCATCAGTGGAGGGTGCCACTTGCAACTTGCTAATGAACCTTAGCAACTACACAGCTTACATGGCAGCATCATATGTCATGATGTACTCTACATCACTAACTGAATAAACTATAATATCCTGCTTGAAACATTTCTAGCAGATTACTCTTGCAATTAGGGTATGATCCGATATTTTTTTATTGTCATCTTGTTCTAAAATTAGAACATCCACATGTTTTAAGTCAGTATTATCATATTTGAGTCACTGGACCTTAGCATTTCTCAAATACATGAGGATTGTCTATACAATCTTTAAGTGATCCTCATTTAGGTCAGATTGGTATCTACTCACTACCATTAGTGAGTATACCATATCTAATTTTAAACATGGAGAAATTAGATGACAGCCAAACCTTTATTCCTTGCAATGCTGGAATGCCATTCCTGATTAAAAGAACTTCATCCATAGACAACACAAGGAATAACACTACAGAATATTTTGCCCACTTACATATGCAGGATTTATCTTTGTTCATAATAAAGACATACATTCAAAACATATGTTTCAAAACTAAGATAATAGCCAAACAGGCTTTACAGGTCTTTACCTTTCCATCTACGCTATTCTGATCTTTTTGAAAATCCATTCACATCCAATGGGTTTTATCTCTTCAGGTGAGTCATCTAGTGTCCATACACTATTTGATTTTCATGGAATTCAATTTGGATTATGTGGCTCTAAGCCATTTCTCATAGTCAGACCACTGCATTGCATCCCTATAGGTGATCGGACTCTTGTTGTTCTTATTAAGCTCAATAGGATCACCATCCTGGATCAAGACACTAAAGTATCTATCCAGCTAATGCGATACTTTACCAAATCTCCTTAAGAGTGCTACTTTAATGGGCTCCAAATTTGATCTGATCAAATCCAGTTCTATAGATTTAGTAGATTATGTCGGTTCTTTTCTACCAGTCAAACTTCTCCAAGTTTAACTTGAAGGCATCAGTTCCTTCTCTAAGAAACTCCTTTCCAAAAAGAATACCCTACTGCTGATGAACATCTTATGTTCTTTAGTATGATAGAATTAATAATCCTCAAATATCTATTGGACTAGGATCTAAGTTTATCTGTATGCAAATCTTTGATATAGGCCAATCAACTCCAAACCCAAAGATGAGAGAGTCTAGGTCTACGTCTGATCCATATCCCATAGTTATTACAATAGATTTACTCGATATAATTCAGAGTAAAACTTGTAGTCACAAGAGCACAACCCTAAAACAGGCAGACAAGTAAACCCTACTATAGATTGAACCATGTCTAACAAAGTTTAACTTCTCCTTTCAGATACATTATGTTCCGAAAAAGAATCCACTGAGAGAGAATTCAATTCTCTCCTAGATATGTCACAAACTTACTGAATAAGTATTCGCCTTTTCGATCTGATCGAAGAGTTTTAATATCTTTTCTAATTTATTTTTCTGTTTCATTATTGAATCATTTGAACATTTTAAATGATTCAAGCCAGATGCACTCATACCTAGATAGATCGTCTGTAATGAAATATTAATATTTTCTTCTGGCACTTAACTTCATAGGTCCATATACATCACTATGTATGAGACTTAGAACTTTATCAGCTCTTTCATCTTTTTCAGTAAAAAATGACTTTGTCATCTTCTCAAGAAGACAAGACTCACAGGCTATCAATGATTCATAATCATTGATGTTGAGGTTTTCCTCTCAAGCTAACCCATTTATCCTATTCTTGTCAAGATGACTAAGCCTATAATATCAAAGATAGACATCCATGACATAATCTAACTTGAGTATTTATTAAATATGTACATTACACTTAACAGGCTGTATAGATGTTAAATATCATTTCTTTATTATCCATGTATTATTGTAACATTGTTTATAATAATATCACAACAATCCTAAATATCATTTCTTTATTATCCATGTATTATTGTAACATTGTTTATAATAATATCACAACAATCCTCTTTATTGATAAATGATAATAATCTCTGATCAAAAAGCCAATAGAGATCATATTTATCATAAACGATAGACAATGGTGACAATTACTTAAAATAACATCTTTTTAAAAATAAGCTTGACAATTCCTAAAACTAGGATTGGAATAGGACTTCCATCCCTAATGTTCAGGTATCTCTCATCATTTTCAAACATTCCACTTTCTAATAGTCCTTACAATAAATTGCATAAGACCACCGGTATTTAATACCCAAGTAGTAGAATTATATATAGAGAAATTTTAAGGTGTTATCATATAACATTCTTAATGAGCAACTCTTACTCCTTTATCTTGTTCAGCCTACTATGGTCAAGGAAAGCAAGATAATTCTTCTTCCTATGATCCAGCTTCTAACAATAGAAGTAATATACCTAATTTGGGTCAATTTTGGACTAATTATTTTGACTAGACTTAGAAGCCCCAATGCGAACCTATTCATACTGCTGAACTAAATTCAACATTTGATACTAATTATCGAAGTTGGGTCTTATAAATTATCACTGTCTAATAATGATTGGAGCAATTAGGATTTAGCCTCATTCTATGAGAAAAAAAGAACATAGATTGAAGTATATAAATTATATTAAGTCTAGAGACTTGGACTTTAGTCTTAAGGTTCTTCCACTATTTTATTTGAATTGGTAGCCTCTACCTCCAATTTAAAAAATTACTTTAATTTTCTAGTAGGTACTAGAATCACATAGATTGCACACGAGCCCAACTTTGGTTGGCCAAACCATGTGCATCTACGAGTAGATTCATTAACCAATTATTTCTCTAAATAATTCTAATAATTTAATTTTGCTCCAAAAATCTAATCAGTAGGCTTTGGCCTCCACTGTAAAGATTCAGTTAGGTCCAATCATTAACATGACTATACTTGGTGCATCTAACCAATGAATGATTAAGTCCAACTTTGGCTGACCAACCTAACCATCTTTAGAGAGACACTTTCAAGTTATCATATTATGAATGATAATTTCATTAATCAATAAGCACCAGACCTTTGGGCCTCCAATGATTATTGAGTTAATGGACCCATTATCAAACACCTTAATGGAAGGCTATGACTCAGTTATCTCCATGACTTTGTTATTTTAAGGATCTAATAATTTTAGAAGATTTAAAATTATTGGTGATTTAAGGATAGAAAGGACATGGAATAATTTGCTCCCACTGACTTCACCAAGTCAAGTCCTCTTACTGACTTCTCAAGTCTTTGATAAGGACTAGGATCAATTTCAATCCATGGGCACCTAAATCAGTCTCACCGAATAAAATCAATCTCACTGATTTTCTATGTGATATAGATTAGCACAAATCAATGAGCAACCTAATTAAAATCTGATTAACCATATTGGCCAGATAAGTAAGATCAGTGGAAGGGTCTGCTAAGGCTTGCCTTAGACACCATCAGAAATGGTCAGATAAGTAGGCTGCTAATTAAAAATCATCGATCTGGGATGCCAGACTGATCTTAGACATCAATTGATTTATCAATTTTGATCTGGTTTGCCAAAAGACTCAGGATCGACCACTGAGCTACAATTAGTATCTATTTATTAGATGTATGGACTTTGATCAACTACAACTATTGAATTGATCTAAAGAAATGATCTAATCCTAATTAACTATTAATTAGATTTGATCAATTTCTTAACTAAGTCTATATTTAATCTAACCCTAGGTCTAACCCAGTTAAGAACCTGATCAAAGCTAACCCATTACCCATTAACCCATGTTTTATGAAATTATCTTAGGATCTTCAAATCACAAACCTTGATCCTAAATAATCACTTAATTCTCAATTAAGTTCAAGCTTATGAGTTTTGGATTTATGGAACCTTAGAACTAATTTTTGATTTGATCATTTAAAATATTTTTAAATTATAAATAGTTTACATTGAATCATATTCAATATATGGTTTTAGATCTGATCTATTTTAATGTTTCAATCATATCCTAGGATTTTGAATCTAGGATTTTGTAGAAAGTAAGTTCTCAATTTAAATTCTATAAACAAGTATATCATACATATTCTAGATTCAAAATAAAAAAATTACATATCAACATATGCAATAAGAGGATCTAGATCCAAACATAAAACACATCATATGGATTAGATCATAAACCATTTAAAATTAGATTTAAAATCTAAAAATAAATTATAAATTATTTTAGATCTCATCTAACATATTTATGATTTAGATTATTCAGATCAGTACATATTAGGACAACCTTTCTACAGTAAGGAATAAACCTTACAGCAGAACAACCTTATAGTAGTATGTGCAAACTGATATTATTTAGATTTAATCTAAATAATCTAAAATAGATCTAACATCTATTTAGTTTTAAATTTAAAATCAAAAAATTGAGTCATAAATTTCTTAGATCTAATCTAAATAGTTCATGATTCACATTCAGATCAGCACATACTACGACAATCTTTCCATTGTAAGGGGTTAATCTTACAACAGGACAACCTTATGATAGTATGTGCAATCTTTAATTAATTTTAATTTTTATATTTATTCTCAAGCATATATGAACATATTATAAAAGAATCTGAATGCTCTGATACCACTGATGGAAAACATGTAGGGTTTCATGCATGAATTTCAAAATATTTTTAAAATATAACATAGCAAAACATGCAGATTAAACCATTTAATCTATAAATGCATGCAATCTAATTACTAAATCCTATATCTAGGATCTATAATATATCATAATGCATTCTAAATCTAAAAATAAAAGGGTTTGGTATTGATCAAATCAATACCTTAGATCTAGAATGATTCTAGATTTGAAACCTAGATCACATATAGGTGAGAGGAGAAATCATATCTCTTACCTTGCATGGGTTGAGAACTCCACGATTGATTTTTATTAATATCTTTGGATCCGCACATATGTTCGGCTTCTACAGGAGATCTACACGAGACTGCAACAAAATCGAAGGTTCATCGAATGAAGATCCGCTCGAAGGGCAAGCTTCTCGCGAATCCCTCCAGATGATTAATCTAAAATTATTTTTTAGATCTCTTAGATATTCCAAGAGATGAAGAATAAGAGGAGGATTAGGAGATAAATTCAATCTTTAGATCTCTCATAAATTAAAAATTAAATATATTAGAAAAGATCCTAAGAGATGATAAATGTTCTCTTTCAAGACATCAACGACTGATGTCCTGAAAACATCCTTATGCTAGGACAAAGGAAAGACCTTCTCCCATAGGCTTTTCCTATATTTTTAGATCTTACATACTCTGATTTTTCTCATAGAAAAATCATACAAAAATATAGAGAAGAAGGGTTCTCAAAGAAACCCTAAGAGAAGACCATCTTCTCTTGACCTTCTCTCATCAGGACATGATCAGATCATGTCCAAAATTGATCTTCATGTCCTAATACCTTGGAGCGCAGATCCCCATGCTCTCATCCTCTCTCTCAAATTTTTATCATATAAAAATTATATAAAATAAATAAGAAGAAAGTACTTAAAAGAAAAATAAAGAAAAGATAATCTTCTCTTACCTTTATCCCTTCAAGACATCAACATTTGATGGGTTGATGAAGATCTTTTCTTCAAGAAACTTGGTGCCCCAAACCTCCATGCCTTCTCCTCCTTTTCTTTTAATTTTTTCATGATTTTTTCATATTTTACACGTCCTAAACCTGATAGAAGGCATCCTTCCTTTTATATATGGAAGACTAGGTCAAAACCTAGTCTTAAAAGGAGACTAAGGAGGAGTTTTAGGAGGCGTCCCCCCTTATTTTTTGGGTATGAAGATCAGAAAACCATGTGTAAAACCAAAGAAATTAAGTGCACAAAAAAAAGGAGGCATGGAGAAAAAAATTCATAAGGAAAGGAGGTGTTTTGGAGAATTAGGACTCTTTCAAAAGGAAACAAAACCAAATGACTTACCAAATTTGATCAAATCAAATTTTAATTAATCTCTTTAGATATTTGGTACATGAAGAAGTTCTTATTAGTGTGGAGAACATTACATAAAGATCTAAAAATAACATATGAGCATTGACTTTTATTAGTGCAAGGAAGGAGTGAGAGTCCCAGTCCAACTAGGACTCTTCTTGTTTGACTAGGTCAAAACTATTTTAAATCTAATTCAAATTAAATTAAATATAACCTAATTAAAGATGATCCTAGTCCAACTAGGAGCTTAATTAAATTAGATTAAATTATATTTAATTTTAATTTAAATCCTAACTCAATTAGGAATTAGGTGCACTCAAATCCCAGTCCAACCAAAAATTATTTTTTTCTTACAATTTGCTTATCCAATAAATCAAATAAACTTAATCTAATTAAGTCTAATCTAATTCTACTTGAATCTAATTCAATTAGACTTGATCTCAGCCTAATCGCTTAATCAAATTGAGCCAATTAGCAATCCAATTGCTAATCGATCCTCCTACAACACTTGCATTAGGTCAAATATCAATCGCATTGAATGTTTGACCTCAGAATGATTCTCAATCATTGATTAATCATTTGATTAAGTTACAATCTCTAATGTGTATAATCTTATGGATTCAAACCTAAGTCGATAGCATAGGAACCAATTCTTATACCAATCAAAGTAACCATCTAGCAATGATTCTCGATGTTCGGATAGGTCGAATGTATGCAAAACAACATTCTTAGAACCCTGACCCATGATTACTGTATAATTCATCCCTTTGACCATTAATGCTCAAGATGACTTTGAGTATGCTGTCAAACACTCATACAAGTTATTTTTTTTATATCTCAAAATTTTGCAAATCTTGTGACTCCTCACGAGGATTATCCAGGCCTAGATTTGGCTAAATTGAAATATAATGAGACATTCCCTTTCTAAAGCTAATCAGAAGTGGTCAATCTTATCTTGACTCACACACCAACTTCACAAGTACTTGACTATACCCAAAAATCTTTCGAACCTATATTAGAAATATAGGTAGTCCTACACCAAAGTACAGTAAGTTGCTTGCAAGTCATCATGGTGATCTTAGGTCGGAGGGACACTTATACCCATTGGCCTTAGGTAGCTACTCTTGATAGTAAAATGGTACATTGATCATGTTTAGTGCAGATGTACTCCTACATCTCATCTAGATGTCATACTAGTGTCTCCACATCACTTGATTATGAGGACAACTAATGCATATGGCATACAGCGACCTATACTTGATAAGTTATCATTCTTATTAATAACTCATCATTTGGTCATGAATAATTTAAGAACTATCCAATAAATCCTTTTTTATTGATTGATTGTGGTTCTAAGAACTTCATCATAATTTAGAAGTTCATTTAAGGAAGATAGATTTCTATGATGAACCAGCCAAATAACTATAATTATTAGATAATTCATATACTAATTTCAATTATCTACTACTTAGATAATTAGTTTTAGGACACATTTTCCAATATAAGTATCTTTCAAGAGGATGAAAAATCTTATTTGATCTACGACGTAGAGGAGGTTGTGATTGGACTAGCTCAATCTGATTAGGTTTCATAGGTTTCTTAGCTCGTTGCTCTTGGAAGACTTTTTCCTCGAGCCTTATCTGTCTTTCAATGCCACCATCTTGGATAAAATATTTTTCAAGAAAGATAGTATATCGACTCACCATCACATTATGGTCTTTCGGAAGATAGAAATAATATCCTAACGACTCTTTAGGATATTCTATAAAATGAGCTCTAAAGGACCTAGACTCTAACTTATCCGCTTGCTGTCTCTTGACATGAGTTGGACAATCCTAAATTTTAAGATGACTCAAACTTGGTTTCTTACCATGCCATGTCTCATACGGTGTGGTAGAAATAGTTTTAGAGAAAATCCTATTCAGTAAGTAAATTACGGTCATTAGACTATCCCTAAAAAAATAAGGAAGGTCCATGAAGCTCATTATGGATTGAACTATATTTAATAGGATCCGATTCTTCCATTCTGAAATCCCGTTGAGTTGAGGCATTCTAGGTGGAGTCCATTGAGAGACTATGCTATTTTTCTTAAAATAGTCTAGAAATTTCCGACTAAGGTATTCACCTTCTCGATTTGATCGAAGAATCTTAATGAATTTTTCAATTTACTTTTCTACTTTATGTCTGAATTTCTTGAACTTTTCAAAGATTTTAGACTTATATCGCATTTGATACACATACCTATACCGAGAGAAATCATCAATAAAGATGATGAAGTAGACATAGTTGCCTCTAGCCGACACATTAAATAGGCCGCACACATCAGTATGAACTAGGACAAGAAGGTTTGTGGCCTTTTCCCCATGTCCTATAAAAGAAAGCTTGGTCATTTTGCCATGAAGGCATGATTCATAAATCTGACATAACTTGAAAGTCAATGAACTTAATAGTCTAGATTTTTTCAATTTGTTAATCCTGTCTTCCACTATATGACCTAGCCTAAGGTACCATAGATACTTATCATTTAGATTATCCCTAGGTCGCTTTAGTCCTACGGCACTCATGTTTTGCTCGACATTTAACATAGATACATCAATATGCAATTGATAGAGATCATTAATTAAGAATCCACTTGCTATTTTATTTCTTTCAAAAAGAATAGTACAGTGGTCCTTAAGAAAGTCAATAACATAACCTTCATGTGCTAAACAAGAAATAGAAATCAAATTCCTGCTTGCTGCAAACACAAAATAATAGTTCCTAAGAATCAAATCTAAACCAAACAGTAGTCGAAGAGGATAGGTTTCTATGGCCATAGTAGCAACTCTTACTCTAATTTCGATATGTAGGATCATCTTACCATCCCTTAACCTCCTGCTCTCCTTAAGATCCAGCATGAAAGTGCACAAATGAGCACTAGATCTAGAGTCAAGCACCCAACTGGATGCAGAAGAAATTATTAAGTTAGATTCAATCACGAGCAAACCTCTAGAAGGACCTGCCTTCTTCTTGTTCTTCAGGGTGGCTAGGTATAAAGGGTAGTTCCGCTTTTAATGGCCATCAGAATTATAATGAAAATACTTTTCTTTGTCAGCAGCCTTCTTCTTCAGCTCTTCCTTCTTCTTCTTCTTTCCACTTTCTATCTTCTACTTCTTTACAGACTTCTTCTTTTCAAAAAACTTTTTTTTGGAGGAAGTTTGCTCTACAGCAAGAACTGAGTCCTTTAAATCTTTCATGGAGAGCTTAGCAGTAACCAGCATGTTCATAAGTTCAGCCAAAGTATTTTATAATTTATGAATATTGTAGTTCATGATGAACTGCCCATATGCATCAATCAAGGATTGCAGGGTTACATCAATTTATAGATCCTTGTCCAACTTGACGTCGAGCTTCTCAAGCTCCTCTAAGTTCTTGACCATCATCAGATAATGATCTTAGATCAACTACCCATCATGCATCTGAGCCTTAAAAAGTCTCCTAGTGACTTGATATTTGGCTGCGTGACTCTGCTCACCAAATAAGTCTTACAGGTGAGCCAATATTTGGCGGTTAGTATTTATGTCTTCATATCTTCATGTTGGTGCTGGAGCCCATCAAACAACGAGCCCAACATATAATACTTGACTTTGTTATCTTTATTCATCCATCTTTTAAGAGATGCTCTCTGTTCAGTGGATGGATGGACTGATAAAGTGGAAGGATCCTATTCTAACACATGAGTCAATTTATCGAAATCCAAAATAATTTTGAAGTTTCAGAGCCAATCCTTGTAGTTGGGTTCGATCAGTTTATGGATGTCCAGGATACGAGCTAGTGGGTTGATATTTTCCTATAGAGAGTCAAAATTTTTAGTTAGATTTTGTAATTAGACTTAATCAATTTATTTAAGAATTTAATTTTTAAATAAATTTATCTCCCACTATTTTCTTAGATCCCTACACTCCCTAGGCAGAGATGCAAAATCTTTGCGATCAAAGATTTCTAATGGATGGTGCAGTCCCACCGACTGGCTCATCACCTCACCTAACAGTTATTGGTGATGGATCAATTGATGAGTGGACAACTCTTGTCCAATGATTCTCTAATCATGGTGCACTAATACTTGGTCTCTAATTTATGAATCTCATCATGTCTGAAATATTGATCCAATCTTTAGTTAAGTCAGACCCACCACTTATAGAAATTGGATTTTTGATTGGATCTCTCATCGTATCTAGAATATTGAGCTAAACTCATCCTTCAATTTGTAGCATCTAATGCCTAATAGACATGGTTGCATCCTTTCGATGCAACTGAACCACTGTAACCAGTCGAAAATAATCAACCCTGGGAAAAGCCCACATATCTACAATGGTGGAAGACCTTAGACTTAATATTTTCTTAGAAAAATTTAATTTTGATCTCCTTAAACTTGACTTGACTTAGTCATAACAATTACGACTAACCTAGTGGCATGGCTTGGCTCGAATTGTTAGCCACCTCTAATCAAAACTGGATCGACATAAATGGCCAGGTAAGTGAGACTAGTGGAAGGGATATGCCATTAATTCGATAAGAATGCATTCAGATCGAGTAGCTCCTAATTAAAAACTAGTTGATCGTATCTACTAGACTTACCTTAGACACCAAATTATCGAATCAGAACCAATTGAGCTAGCTTACAATCCAAGCTCGAACCGCGAAGCCAAATTAGATCTTGACTTGATTGAGTCACATCTCAATGTGATTCGACCTTGATTCAGACTTAATCCTATTAGGATGGTTAAATCTAAGCTTTTTCTAATCCCATGTAACCAACTCTTGATTCGGTTTGATCAATCGTTAGATCTAATTGAGCTACTCAAGCCCGAATCCAAATTTATGAAGGTGTCTTAGATCTTAAAATTTATAATTTTAGATCTAATTAGTTTAATAATCTTAATTCTTAATTAAGTTTAGGTTCATAACTAGAAACATGCAAAAATTCTAGGATTTTAGGATCTAGGGTTTTACAGAAAAATAAATTTTTGATTTCTGATTAAGGACAAATGTGCAGCATTCCTACACGCCATAAGAGCACCTCATCGAATAAAAAGAGAGGGCCTTTAAACCCTACTTTGCTCTTATGACCAGACGGCCAAGAGGAATGCTTTAATCAAAAATAATTACTACACCATAAAATAATAAATCTATAACATATATCTCATATAAAGTCATAGATCTAAACATATACGTACTGTATACATCTCATGTATCAATCATTAAATCCTAAATGCATGCTTTCAGATCTGATACATCACATATAATATCTAAAAAATAAATTTTATATTGATCATATCAAAATAAAATCTATTCTAGATAAATCATAGAACTATTCTATAACTAGTCTAGACATGCTTCATTCATATCTCATATAAAAATTAAAAAATTTATTTTTATTTTTAGATATAATTATAAAATTTATAACATTAGAAAATAGAAGCATAAAGATTTAAATTTTTTTTAATCATATCAAAAAAAAATTAGCACTAGACTACACATAGAACAATTCTAAACCTAGTCTAGATATGCGTCTCATACTAGATTGATATGAATCTAAAATTTTTAATCTTTTTGATTTCAGATTTGATCACATCTGATGTAACATATAAAATTCTTAATATCAAATCATAGATCATAATAAAAATTAGATCTAAAATAGATCTGAAGAACTACTAACATGACTTTGATACTAGTTGAAGAAAAAATTGCTTTTCCGTCACAGGATTAGTCTGATCTGACTAGATCTATAAAAAATATTTCAAAAATATTTTTATAATATTTAATTAGATGAAAGAGTTTTTTGATCTAATTTTAAATATATAATATTAAAATTAAAATTAAAATAGTAACATCTGATGTTATCTTTAGGATAAACTGCTTTTACCCTGTCAATGATCTGTGGAAGCTTTAGATTCTGGATCAAGCCACCCACATGCCTGGCCTCTATTGGAGTCTACTCAAATTGAATTTAGAGATGCTCTCCTTCTGAATTTGATCATCAAAAATTAGATCTAAATCTAATTTTGTAGAGCCTTTGAATCAACCGATGAAGGCAGCACGCTCGTCTCACGAACGTCGTCTCTTTCCTTGAAACCTTTGAACCAATTCCTATGGATCTTCTCTTGGAACCTTGGCCCAATCTTTGGGCATGAGAAGAAGGAGAGAAGGAGAGTGGAGAAGGAGGGGATGGCAGCAAGTGGGGGCTTGGGGTGTAGAGAAACAATCATGAGAAACCCTAGGGTGCAGGGTCTCTTAAATAGAGCCCGGCACCATCTCAGTGTTTCAATCAATCAAGCAACCAATTACTTGATTTAATTCTGATTTCTTGACTAATTTTTATGCCAACTCACATCAGAATTTCTGCCCTAAATATTCCATATAATGCCATACAAAATAGGTAGGGAGAAGGGAAGGAAGTTTAGTGCACGATGGACTTTTCCTTCTCTCTTAGAGTTTGATCTCTATCAAACCTTTTTGACTGGTCAAATCTAAAATTTGACCAAGTCAAAGCCATCCACTTTGGGCACACACCTAGGGAGACGTGCGCCCTCTCCATGTCATACCAAATAAGTAAGGGCGCGTGCCCCTAGAACCTTCTTTCTTACAACAGGGTCAACCTTTGACCCTGGTGTGCGACAGAAAAAGGTAGGTGATAAAAAATGGTAGGTGACCAGAAATGATAAGTGTTGTCCTAACAATCATCTGATGAATTAAGATAACCCAAGCTCTAGTCAGGGTTTTAGTTGAGTCAAACTCATCCATGATGATCAATTTTGGACATGATCTGGTCATGTCCTGATGAGAGAAGAAGAAGAGAAGAAGGTCTTCTCTTAGGGTTTCTTTGAGAATCTTTTTTCTTCATATTTTTATGAGATTTTTTTATGAAAAAAATTAGAGAGTGTAAGATCTAAAAATATGAGAAAAGTCTAGAAAAGATGGTCTCTCCTTATTCTAGCATAGAGATGTTTTCAGGACATCAATCGTTGATGTCCTGAAAGAGAAGATTTATCTTCTCCTAAGACTTTTTCTAATATGTTTTATTTCTGATTTTAGGAAGGTCTAAGGGTTAGATTTTTTTCTTAATCCTCCTCTTTTTCTTCATCTCTTGGAGTATCCAAGAGATCCAAAGAATAATTTTTGATTAACCATTAGGAAGGATCTGCGAGAAGCTAGCACTTTGAGCGGATCTTCGTTCGACGAACCTCTGATTTATGTTGCAGCCTCGTGTGGACTTATTGTAGAGGCTAGGTGCATGTATGACTCTGAAGGCAATAACAAAAATCAACTATAGAGTTCTCAACCCATGTGAAGGTAAGAGATCTGATCTATTTTTGACTTAGATGCGATCTAGAATTTAGATCTAGAATTATTCTAGATCTAGGGTATTGATTTGATCAATACCAAAGCTTTTATTTTCAGATTTAAGAATGCACTATGACATATTATAGGTCCTAGATGTAGGGTCTCATAATTAGATTACATGCATTTATAGATTAAATGGTTTAATTTATAACTTTCACTGCATTATATTTTAAAAAAGTTTTGAAATTCATGCATGAAATCCTGCATATTTTCTATTAGTGCTATCACAGTATCTAGTGAAGGAAAATCCTGATTTCTCGGTCCAGGTTCATTCAGATCTGATCAGATCAAGAGATATATTTCAAAAATTTTTTACTTTGATCTGTATCAAATCTAGAATGTTTCAGATCTAATTCTTATTATTTTAATAAATAAAATAAAATAAAGATAAATTAAATCAAATTTAATTTACCTGATTTGGGTAATCCAATTACCCATTGATGATCCTGTATTGCAGCGGAAGGTTCTGGATCTAGCCACGCAAGCGCCTGGCCTCTACCGGTATCCACTCGGGCTGGATCTAGAGATCCTCTTCTTCTCTATCATGTCTCCAAAAATCAGATCTGGATCTGATCTGGAGGATCTTCAAAACTCTTTTGAAGATCAGCAGTCGTCCTTTGCAGCAGCGCAGCCTTCTTGCTTTTGATCGCCTTTCTTTGATCTGGAATCGCACCAACCAAGTCCAAAACTCCTTTTGGACGTGGAGAGGAGAGGGAGAAGAGACTTTGGCATGGAGGAGGAGAGGAGAGAGGCAGCCTTGGGGCATGTGGAAATCTTTTCTCAATTAATCTTGAGTTTGGGCGCAGGGTCTTATTTATAGACTAAGCTGTGATCCAACTCCTCTTCTTCCCAACCAATCACAACCCTTTGTGAAATCAGATCTAAATCTGATTGGTGGGAATAGAGTCCCCTGGATTCCTCCTTAGAGGGTGCCTAAGACCAGTCAAAGTTGGTTCTTAGGAGAACTCTAATTGGAATCCAAAAAGGAGATGGAGTCCTTGTCCAACAAGGACTCCTAGGCGCCTCCAACTTGGGCACACGCCAAGGGTGGCGTGCGCCCTCCTCCTTGCCAGGTTCTGGCAGGGGGACAGGCCCCCACCAGCTCTCCAATAGGTGCATGACATGTGGTCAAAAGTCAAAGTATCAATGGTCAACGTTTGACCAGTCAAAGGTAGACTTTTGACCAAAGTCAAAGAACAAGAAATGGCAGGTGACCAAAAATGGCAGGTAATGTCTTACAAAATAAGACAACCTTTTCTGACTTGGACAACCTCCAGTCAGACCATATGAAGGCCTCTGATTGAGCACAAACTCCTTTGGCTCAGTCAGGACAACTTATTTATGATAGTAAAAGAAGAACGTTAGGTTCAATCGAGTGCTAGCACGATTTCCTTGAACCTAATTGAATCTCATTCAGATCAATTGAACTAGATCAGTTCAATTGATGATCACCAGATTCAAACCCTTGTTTGTGTGACCCAGTTAGGTTCAGTTCTGTATGGTAATGGGATATGTCATGATCTCTATCATCGACATCATCGAAACTCCTTTCGATGGATCAGAACTCTTCTGATTCGAACAGCTAGAATGATCGATCATCTAAATCATTCTAATTGCTCCCAAAATCCACCAGTGACACCTAGCAGTATATGGTGGCAACCCATCAGAGCTGAATGCGAACCTCTTGGTGCAGCTACCTGTGTGATTAAGTTCTTCTATCTTGAGCCCCGATCAGATTAGGGTTAAGGTGAACTCGTCAAACCCTAGTCTCTGTCATATGATGTAATCATTCGATTCGAGTCCAATGTGAAAATCTAAATAGAAACTCTTTCTATTATTTCACTCTGCCATGGCCATGGGCTTCTGGACTTGATTCTCATGATCATCATAGGGCTGCTCCTCTACCACCGAGGTAGATAGATTCCATCTTGATGCAATCCAGTTCCTACAATGAACATGCTATAGCCAACATACACCTCAGGGTTCCATATGGCTAGGAGACCGAGTAATGGTGTAGTCAAACTATAACACCCTCAAGGTGAACTGCCGATGCATCTCAGGTCAAAGAACCAGACACACTACTGCAGCATCGAGTCAGTCATTGACGAGAAGGTAGACTTCCCTAATGACTACTCGAGGTGGTCACGCTCAGTGCCCTCGTTCTCTAACGAGTACCTGTACTCTCGCTCCGGTGTCTCCACACCGTAGACTCAAGACTCATCTACTAAAGAGAAGCGATTGTACACCAACCTTCCGGATCAATCACCATCCTCGTGATGATCCTATGGTCGGGAGCATTTTATGAGTTAATAATGATTATTCATGTCTTAAATTTTCAACTCTTGAAAATATGAATTATCATTACCATTAACTCAAAGGATGTATCACAGACACTAAATACACATATGTGATAGAAAATAACCCATTTTATTGATTATAGTCAAAATTATAATTTTGCCCCTAGAAGTGTATTACAAGTGTCAGCCAATTCTGGCTTCTAGGGCACATATATCTAACAATCTCCCACTTGTCCTAAAGCCAATTGGCTACAAGTCTAAGTCCCATCTTCTCAAGGTGGGCTTCGATCTTCTGCTGGCCCAACGGCTTTGTAAGTGGGTCTGCCACATTATCTGTGGAGTTGACTCTCTTGACCTCGACGTAACCCTTCTCGAGGTAATCGCGGATGCGGTGGTATCGCCGCTCAATATGCTTGGATTTCTAGTGAGACCTTGGCTCCTTAGCAAGGGCTATGGTGCCATTGTTGTCGCAGTATGGCATCTGATGGCATTGCAGCAAACTTCTTCCAGAATGCTTCCTTTGCAGCCTCTGATGCAGCTATATTCTGCTTCCATGGTGGAATCTGCTATCACAGTTTGCTTGGAACTCTTCCAGCTGACAGCACCAGCACACAAATTCCCAGATGTCGACTTTCGATCATCTATATCGGACATGAAATCCGAGTCTGTGTATCCCTGGACTTGGAGTTCTCCGTTACCAAAGACCAACATCATATCCTTAGTTCTTCTCAAGTACTTAAGGATACATTTCACAGAAGTCCAGTGTTCTTCACCTGGATTTGACTGATATCTGCTTGTGACACTCACAGCATGGGCTATATCAGGTCGTGTACATAGCATGGCATACATGAGGCTCCCTATTGCAGAAGCATAAGGGATCTTGCTCATGCGTTCTATTTCCTCAGGTGTGCTAGGGCACATCTTCTTGGAAAGATGAATACCATGTCTGAAGGGTATTAATCCCCTCTTAGAGTTTTCCATACTAAACCTCTTTAGTACTTTCCTCTATGTACATCTTCTGTGAAAGTCCTAGCATCCTATTCGGTCTATCCCTATAGACCTTAATTCCTAGAATAAAGGATGCTTCACCTAGGTCTTTCATGGAGAATTCCTTGGACAACCACATTTTTGACTGATGTCAACATGGGAATATCATTCCCAATAAGGAGGATGTCATCCACGTACAATACGAGGAAGACAACAGCGCTCCCACTGACCTTTTTGAAAACACATGGTTCCTCTTCATTTTTGATGAAACCAAACTTTTTGATCACATCATTGAAACGAGTGTTCCAGCTCCGAGATGCTTGCTTAAGTCCATATATGGACCTTTGCAGCTTGCAAACCTTGTGATCAGTATCACTGGATGTGAAACCTAGCGGCTGTTCCATATAGATATCTTCCTCAAGATATCCATTTAAGAATGCCATTTTCACGTCCATTTGCCATATTTCATAATCGAAATAGGCTGCAACGGCAAGCAATGTGCGGATGGATTTTAGCATAGCCACTGGGAAAAGGTATCCTGATAGTCAATGCCTTCGCGTTGACTATAACCTTTTGCCACTAGTCTAGCCTTGAATGTCTCCACATTCCCATCTGCACCAATCTTTCTCTTGAAGATCCATTTACACCCAATAGGTACTATACCTTCTGGTGGATCTACCAAGGTCCAGACTTGGTTTGAGTGCATCGAGTCAATTTCTGACTGCATTGCCTCTAGCCATTTCTCGGAGTCGATATCTGATATCGCCTCGTTGTAGGTTTTGGGATCATCACCATGAGCACCATTACCTATGAGGAACATTTCCTCTACTTCCTCTGAAATAATACCTAAGTATCTTTCAGGGGGATGGAAAACTCTTTCCGATCTACGAGGTGGAGGAGGTAGTGTTCTTATTGGCTCAACCTGATTTGGTTCCAATTGGTCCTTAGCTCGTTTGTACTTGTGAGACTTTCTCATCAAGCTTAATCTGCTTTCCAATGCCGCTATCTTGAATAAACTATTTTTCAAGAAAGATGGCATGTCGACTCACAATCACATTGTGGTCTTCTGGAATGTAGAAATAGTATCCTAATGACTCTTTAGGATATCCTATGAATCGAGCTCTAAAGGACCTAAACTCTAACTTGTCCGCTTGTTGTCTTTTGACATGAGCCGGACAACCCCAAATTCTGAGATGACTCAGACTTGGTTTCTTACCGTGCCATATCTCATACGGTGTGGTAGGAACGGTTTTAGAGGGAACCCTATTCAGTAGATAAATTGAAGTTAACAATGAGTGTCCCCAAAGAAAATCAGGGAGGTCTGTGAAGCTCATCATGGATCGAACCATATCCAATAGAGTCCGATTTCTCCGTTCTGAAACCCCGTTGAGTTGAGGTGTTCCTGGTGGAGTCCATTGAGAGACTATGCCATTTTTCCTTGAGATAGTCTAGGAATTTTCCGGCTAAGGTATTCACCTCCTCGATCTGATCGAAGAACCTTAATGGGTTTTTCCAGTTTATTTTTCTACTTCATGTCTGAATTCTTTGAACTTTTCAAAAGCTTCAGACTTGTGTCTCATAAGATACACATACCCATACCTAGACAGATCATCGGTAAAGGTAATGAAGTAGACAAAATTGCCTCTAGCCGGCACATCAAATGGGCCGCACACATCAGTATGTACTAGGGCAAGGAGATCTGTGGCCCTCTCCCCATGTCCAACAAAAGGGAGTTTAGTCATTTTGCCTTGAAGACAAGATTCACAAGTTGGATATGACTCAAAAGTCAATGGACTCAATAGCCCATTTTTCTCCAATTTGTTGATCCTATCTTCTGCTATATGACCTAATCTCAGGTGCCATAGATATCTGTCGTTTGGACTATCCCTAGGTCGTTTGGCATTCACGTTTTGCTCGATAGTTAGAATAGGTACATCAATATGTAGCTGATAAAGACCATTAATAAGGAAACCATTTGCAATTTTATTTCTTTCATAAAGAATGTTACAATGGTCCTTAAAGAAGGTGAATCACATAACCTTCTTGTGCTAAGCATGAAACAGAAATCAAATTCCTGCTAGCTGCAGGCACATAATAACAGTCTTTCAAAACTAAGTCTAAACCAGATGGTAATCGAAGAGGGTATGTTCCCACGGCTACTGCAGCAACTCTTGCTCCATTACCGATGCGTAGGATCATGTCTCCATCCCTCAGCCTCCTGCTATCCTCAAGACCCTGCATGGAAGTGCACAGATGAGCACTAGAACCAGAGTCAAGCACCCAACTGGATGCAGAAGAAATCCGTAAGGTTAGACTCAATAACGAGCATACCTCCAGAAGGACCTTCCTTCTTGTTCTTCAGGGTGGCCAGGTAAGTAGGGCAGTTCCGCTTCCAATGGCCGTCGCTGTTGCAATGGAAACACTTTCCTTTGACATCGGCCTTCTTCTTCGGCTCTGCCTTCTTCTTCTTTGATCCTTCCACCTTTTGCTTTTTCACAGACTTCTTTTTCTTTCCATAAGACTTTCTTTTGGAAGAAGTCCATTCCATAGCAAGAACTGAGCCTTTAGAACCTTTCATAGAAAGCTCAGCGGTAACCAGCATATTCATTAATTCGGCCAAGGAATTTTGAAGTTTATGCATGTGGTAATTCATGATGAATTGCCCATATGCATCAGTCAAGGATTGCAGAATAATATCGTTCTGCAGGTCCAAGTCTAACTTCACACCGAGCTTCTCAAGCTCTTCCATGTCCTTGATCATTGTCAGACAGTGATCTTGGACTGACTGCCCATCACGCATCTTAGCCTTAAAAAGTCATTTCGTGACTTGATATTTGGCTGCGCGACTCTGTTCACCAAACATCTCCTGCAGGTGAGCCAACATTTGGCGAGCAGTCCCGATATCTTCATGTTGGCGCTGGAGCTCATCAGACATCGAGCCCAACATGTAATATCTGGCCTTATTATCTTCGTCTATCCATTTTTTCCAGAGACGCTCTCTGTTCAACAGGATGGACGGGCTGGTAAGGTGGGAGGGTCCTGGTCCAAAACATGGGTTAACTTCTCGGAACCCAAAATAATTTTGTAGTTCCTGAGCCAATCTTTATAATTGGGTCCAGTCAGTCTATGTGTGTCCAGGATACGTGCCAATGGGTTGGACGCAGACATTTTTCCTGTAGAGAGTCAAAGATTCTAGTTAGATACTGTAATTTTGACTTGACCAATTTGTTTAGGATTTTATTTTTAAACAAATTAGCTCCCACTATTTTCTCGGATCCCTACACTCCCTCTGTAGAGATGCAAAAATCTCCATGATTAATGATTTCTAGTGGGTGGTGCGGTCTCACCAACTGACTCATCACCTCACCTAACAGTTATTGGTGATGGGTTAGCCAATGAGTGAACAACTCTTGTTCAATGATTCTCTAATCATGGTGCACCCAAACTTGGTCTCTAATTCATGAATCTCACCGTATCCGAAAAATATTGATCCACTCCTTAGTTAAGTCAGACCCACCATTTGCATAGACTGGGTTCCTAATTGAGTCTCTCACCGTATCCAAATATTGAGCCCAACTCATCCTCCAGCCCATAGCATCCAATGCCTAATAGACATGGTTGCATCTTCCCGGTGCAACTGAGCCACTGTATCCAGCCGAGAACAATCAACCCCGGGAAGGGCCCGCACATCTACAATGGTGGAAGACCTCAGACTTAATCTTTTCTTAGGGAGAATTGATTCAGGTCTCATTAAACTAGACTTGGCTTAGTCATAACAATTATGACTAACCTAGTGGCATGGGTTAGCTCGGATTATTGACCACCTCAGATCAGAACTGTGTCAACAGATATGGCCAGGTAAGTGAGACCGGTGGAAGGAATATGCCATTAACTCGTACAAGAATGCATTCAGGTCGAGTAGCTTCCAATTAAAAACCAGTCGGTCGTATGTGCCAAACTTACCTTAGACACCAAATTGTTGAGTCAGAACCAATTGGGTTAGCCTACAATCCAGACTCTAACCTCTGAGCCTAATTAGGTCTTGCTTGATCGTGACTCGATCTTGACCCAGACTTAATCCTATTAGGCTGGTCAATTTAAGCATTGTTGATCCCATCTAACCAACTCTTGATTCGGTTTGATCAACCGCTTAGACCTAATTGAGCTACCCAAGCCCGAACCCAGTATTATGAATATGTCTTAGATCTAAAATTCTCAATTTTAGACCTAATTAATATTCCATAAACTTAATTCTTAATTAAGTAGGGTTCATAAACAAAATATGCACAATAAATCCTAGGGTTTCAGGATCTAGGGTTTTGCAGAAAGTAAGTTTTGGGTTTCTGATTAAGGACGAACACGCAGCACCCCTACACATCATAAGAACACCCCATCGAATGGGAAGAGAGGGCCTTTAAACCCTTCTTCGTTCTTATGACCGGACGGCCAAGAGGAACGCCTTAATCAGGAACATTCAATACTACAAAATAGTATTTAGATCTATATCATATATCTCATATACAAATTAGATCTAATCATGGCATATTTTGCATACATCTCATGTATCAAATCATGCATATTTTCAGATCTAAATTATCTCATAATAATCTAAAAAATTAGATTTAAATTGATCTAATCAAAATAAATTCTAATCTAGACAATTATGTAGAACTATTCTACAACTAGTCTAGACATGCATCTAATCATATCTCATATGATATTTAAAATTAAATAATTTTTATTTGCTATTTTTTAGATGTTATTATAACCATTATAATATCAAAAAATAGTAAATAAATAGATCTAAAATATGATTTAATCAGATTAAATCAAAACATGCAAGACTATTCTATAGAACTATTCTATTTTAGAACTAGTCATGCATATTTTCTAATCTTAGATCCAAATCATTTAATTTTAATTTTTTCTAATTTTAGATCTGATCACATCTCATGTGACATCTAAAATCAATTATTTTCTAATTAAAATAAATTTAAAATTAGATCTAAACATTTTAGAACCTTGGCTCTGATACCAGTTGAAGGAAAATCCTGATTTTCCCGGTCCAGGTTCGTTCAGATCTGATCAGATCAAGAGATATATTTCAAAAATTTTTCTCTTTGATCTAATCAGATCTGGATATTTTAGATCTAATTCTTATTATTTTAATAAATAAAATAAAATAAGATAAATTAAATCAAATTTAATTTACCTGATTTGGGTAATCCTATTACCCTGTTGATGATCCTGATATGCAGCGGAAGGTTCTGGATCTAGCCACGCAAGCGCCTGGCCTCTACCGGTATCCACTCAGGCTTGGATCTAGGAGATCCTCTTCTTCTCTATCACACTTCCAAAAATTAGATCTGGATCTGATCTGGAGGATCTTCAAAACTCTTTTGAAGATCAGCAGTCGTCCTTTGCAGCAGTGCAGCCTTCTTGCTTTTGATCGCCTTTCTTTGATCTGGATCGCACCAACCAAACTCCAAAACTATTTTGGACGTGGAGAGGAGAGGGAGAAGAAGCTTTGGCATGGAGGAGGAGAGGAGAAAAGGCCTTTGGGCATATGGAAACTCTTTTCTCAATCTATCTTTGAGTTGGGCGCAGGGTCTTATTTATAGACTACCTGTGATCCAACTCCTCTTCTTCCCAACCAATCACAACCCTTTGTGAAATCAGATCTAAATCTGATTGGTGGGAATAGAGTCCCCTGGATTCCTCCTTAGAGGGTGCCTAAGACCAGTCAAAGTTGGTTCTTAGAAGAACTCTAATTGGAATCCAAAAAGGAGATGGAGTCCTTGTCCAACAAGGACTCCTAGGCGCCTCCAGCTTGGGCACACGCCTAAGGGTGGCGTGCGCCCTCCTCCTTGCCAGGTTCTGGCAGGGGGAGGCCCCCACCAGCTCTCCAATAGGTGCATGACATGTGGTCAAAAGTCAAAGTGTCAATGGTCAACATTTGACCAGTCAAAGGTAGACTTTTGACCAAAGTCAAAGAACAAGAAATGGCAGGTGACCAAAAATGGCAGGTAATGTCTTACAAAATAAGACAACCTTTTTTCTGACTTGGACAACCTCCAGTCAGACCATATGAAGGCCTCTGATTGAGCACAAACTCCTTTGGCTCAGTCAGGACAACTTATTTATGATAGTAAAAGAAGAACGTTAGGTTCAATCGAGTGCTAGCACGATTTCCTTGAACCTAATTGAATCTCATTCAGATCAATTGAACTAGATCAGTTCAATTGATGATCACCAGATTCAAACCCTTGTTTGTGTGACCCAGTTAGGTTCAGTTCTGTATGGTAATGGGATATGTCATGATCTCTATCATCGACATCATCGAAACTCCTTTCGATGGATCAGAACTCTTCTGATTCGAACAGCTAGAATGATCGATCATCTAAATCATTCTAATTGCTCCCAAAATCCACCAGTGACACCTAGCAGTATATGGTGGCAACCCATCAGAGCTGAATGCGAACCTCTTGGTGCAGCTACCTGTATGTGATTAAGTTCTTCTATCTTGAGCCCCGATCAGATTAGGGTTAAGGTAAAACTCGTCAAACCCTAGTCTCTGTCATATGATGTAATCATTCGATTCGAGTCCGATGTGAAAATCTAAATAGAAACTCTTTCTATTATTTCACTCTACCATGGCCATGGATTTTGGACTTGATTCTCATGATCATCATAGGGCTGCTCCTCTACCACCGAGGTAGATAGATTCCATCTTGATGCCAATCCAGTTCCTACAATGAACATGCTATAGCCAACATACACCTCAGGGTTCCATATGGCTAGGAGACCGAGTAATGGTGTAGTCAAACTATAACACCCTCAAGGTGAACTGTCCGATGCACCTCAGGTCAAAGAACCAGACACACTACTGCAGCATCGAGTCAGTCATTGACGAGAAGGTAGACTCCCTAATGACTACTCGAGGTGGTCACGCTCAGTGCCCTCGTTCTCTAACGAGTATCCTATACTCTCGCTTCCGGTGTCTTCACACCGTAGACTCAAGACTCATCTACTAAAGAGAAGCGATTGTACACCAACCTTTCGGATCAATCACCATCCTCGTGATGATCCTATGGTCGGGAGCATTTTATGAGTTAACAATGATTATTCATGTCTTAAATTTTCAACTCTTAAAAATATGAATTATCATTATCATTAACTCAAAGGATGTATCACAGACACTAAATACACATATGTGATAGAAAATAACCCATTTTATTCATTATAGTCAAAATTACAATTTTGCCCCTAGATGTGTATTACAAGTGTCAGCCAATTTTGGCTTCTAGGGCACATATATCTAACATCTAGATTCATTTATAATATGATCATATTTTTATTAAATTAAATTTAAAAAATAAAATTTTAAAAATCGCACATACTGCTATAAGATTGTCCTGCTGTAAGGTTCACCCCTTACAGTGGAGAGGTTGTCCTAGTATGTACTGATCTAATCTTGAATCATGAGTAAGTTAGATATGATCTAAATAATTTTATGATTTCTTTTTTAATTTTAAATTTAAAATTAAATATATGTTAGATCTATTTTAGATTATTTAGATTAAATCTAAATAATATCGGATTGCACATACTGCTATAAGGTTGTCTTGCTGTAAGATTTATTTCTTACAGTGGAGAAGTTGTCCTAGTATGTACTGATCTGAATAACCTAAATCATAAATATGTTAGATGAGATCTAAAATAATTTATAATTTATTTTTAGATTTTAAATTAATTTTAAATAATTTATGATCTAATCCATATGATGTATTTTATGTTTAGATCTAGATCCTCTTATTGCATATGTTGATATACAATTTTTATTTTGAATCTAGAATGTATATATATGACATATTTATTTTATAAAATTTAAATTAAAAATTTATTTTCTATAAAATTCTAGATTTGAAATTCTAGGATATGATTGAAATATTAAAATAAATTAGATCTAAAACCATATATTAAATATGATTCAATATAAACTCTTTATAATTTAAAAATATTTTAAATGATCAAATCAGAAATTAGTTCTAAGGTTCCATAAATCCAAACCCATAAGCTTTGAACTTAATTAAGAATTAAGTGAATGTTTAGGATCTAGGTTTGTGATTTAAAGATCCTAAGATAATTTCATAAAATATGGATTAAAGGATAATGGGTTAGCTTTGATTAGGTCCTTAAACTAGGTTAGACCTACGGTTAGATTAAATATGGACTTAGTTAAAAAATTGATCAAATCTAATTAATAGTTAATTAGGATTAGGTCATTTCTATAGATCATTTCAATAGTTGTAGTTGATCAAAGTCCATACATCTAACAAATGGATACTGGTTATGGTTCAATGGTCGAGCCCAAGTTTTTAGGCAGATCAAATCAAAAATGATAAATTGATTGATGTCTAAGGTAAGTCTGACATCCTAGATCGATGGATTTTAATTGGTAGCCCACTTACCTAATCATTTCTGATGATATCTAAGGCAAGCCTTGGTAGACCCTCCCATCGATCTCACTTATCTGGCCAATGTGGTTAATCAGATCTTGATTAGATTGCTCATTGATTCATGCTAATCCATATCACATAAAAAATCAATGAGATTGATTTTAGTTAGTAAGACTGATCTAGATACCCATGGACCAATATTAATTCTGGTCCTTGTCAAAGACTTGAGAAGTCAATGTGATGACTTGACTTGGTAAAGTCAGTGAGAGCAAATTGGTCAATATCCTTTCTATCCTTAAATCATTAATAATTTAAATTTTTTAAAATTATTAGATCCTTAAAATGATAAATTATGGAGATAACTGAGTCATAGTCTCCCATTAAGGTGTTTGATAATTGGTCCATTAACTCAATAATCATTGGAGGCCTATAGTCTTGGTGCTTATTGACTAATGAAATTATCATTCATCATATGATGACTTGAATATATCTCTCTAATGGTGGTTAGGTTGACCAAACATAGTTGGACTTAATCATTCATTGGTTAGATGCACTAAGTATAGTCATGTTAATGATTGGACCTAATCGAATCCTTACAGTAGAGGCCCTAGCCTACTGATTAGGTTTTTAGGGCAAAATTAGATTACTAGAAGTTGTTTGGAGAAATAATTGGTTATGAGCCTATCCTAAGATGTACATGGATTGACCAACTATAGTTGAGCTTGTGTGTAGTCTATGTGGATTTTAGTATCTATTATGGTATCAACTCACTCTGATATCAATTGTTATGATATCAGCTACTCTGATACCGTTTGTTAAAGATCTAGTACCAAATTATTATGATAGAAAGAAAAAAAAATAAAATAAGAAAATAATCAAGTACGTAGATCAGTCTAAAGGCTCACCTCCATGGGGCATACAAAGCTTCACTATGAAAGAAAAAAATAGGTATAAGAGAAGAACATCCACTCTCAACTCACCATATACAAATCTCTCTCAACCAAAAGATATCCTCACCTGAGCTCTCTCAGAATTTCAAGAAGATCCATAGAAGCTTCAAGATGCTTTGCCCTCACAGCCTTCTCGTTGGATGCTATGCACCTATTGCTTCTCTCTCTCGTAGGTTGCATGTACTTGGTGCTCTGCCAAGCTCCTCTCGGTGGCTACTTGAGCCTCTCTATGTGTCTCTCATGCCACATGCATGATCTTTTTTCTGCTCCACAGCACCTCAGTCCTTTAAATAGGATGAGAATTCTCTTCTCAGCAGTTCACAGAAGTCCTAATAGGACTCGTTCTCCTAATATAAATCAAATATGTTCTTGATGGAGTCTTAGATTATTTTTTGACCTTCAGATCATGACCGCAGCCCTCCATGATTGCTAGATCCTATGGTTCACGTGCAACTCCCATAGACCCCTTGGATTAATCACAATCCGAGTCCAAAAAAAAATAATCCCATTGTATTTTGTTCACCTCCGTCGAGTCGGCTCGGTCAGGGGTCGAGTTGGCTTGATTACGTCTCGTTCGGACTCCTATTGTCATCTACCTGAGAGAGCTAGCTTAGCTATGGTTCGAGCCAGCTTGATCTCAATCTGAGCTGGCTCGACTGTGTACAAAGTTGGCCCAACTACTGTGCTGAAAATTGATTTTCTTCTTATTATGGATCAAATTCGAGGCATCAAATCCTAATAATCTCCACCTCGACTCAACATTCGGCCTCCACCTGACTTTGAGAGCTTGTGATCCATCTTATCCCCATGCCCTAGGGCACGCCTGCTGATCATGGATGGGCAAACGCGAGAGTCGAGCTAGGCCACTCGATGCTACCTCTGTCATGGGCTGTGTCCACTTTGACCAAAGACTTGCTCGGAGAATTCTCCTGCGGTAATAGGAACTTCACTCTATGATGTCGCCTCTCATCCTTCCGAGTCTTTCATCTCATATCCGATCCATCTCCACCTAGAGCTGCACCTTACACTGGGCTCCCTCTGGCTCTTATAGCTCCACCTCGTACTAGATTTTTTGCCAGATAGTAATATTTTCTTATCTTCTTCTTTTCCTCCAATATCATCCTATCACTGTGCATGACCTTTAGGATTCCATCACTAGCTACCCACCAATAGCTGTTTAAATTTAGTCTGCTTAGTGAGATAAGATTCTGCCCAAAATTGGGTATGTATCAGACCTCCTCCAATCTTCTCACTGCACCATTATGTGTCTTCTAACTGACTATCCCAATACCTTTGATCACACAGTTCAATCCATCCGATAAATAAATAGTGCCATCACTGCTCTCCAGAAAGTCAAACTGCTTCTTTCTATAATAAACATGATATGTGCATGCAGAACCTAAAATCCACTACTGGAAAGAACTAGATACCTCATTAGATATCTCCAAGACATCATCGTCTGACTTGCTACTGGCCATCACTATAGTAGCCCTCATCTGATCCTTGAGTTATGGATAATTCTTGACTCGATGTTCCAACTTGTTGCACCTGTAGCATCTGATCTTGCTAGAATCTCTCATCTTGGACCTGGATCGTCCTCCTTGCGATCCTCTGCCATTTCATCTACTGCCTCTTGCTCCTCTAGAAACTGCCAAAGCTGAGCTACCGCCATCTGAACTCGAAGCTGGATTGTCCCTCCTGAGAACCTCATTCTGGAGTATCGCTGTAGTGACCTCATCCATCTTGATGATGCTCTTTTTCACTAAAAAAATAGTCACCAATGACTCATACGAAGGGAGGAGCGATGCTAGCAAGACCAATGCCCTATTCTTCTTCTCAACTTTTTCACCAATGCTGAGGAGGTCGGTGAGGATCTTTTGAATGTTGGATAGATGCTCCCGCACGCTCTGGCTTTCAACTATCCACAGTTGGTAGAACTATCTCCAAAGGAATAGCATGTTGATGAGCGACTTCATTATGTACAACTCCTCGATCTTCGACCATAGCATCGTCGAAGAAGTCTCACCAAGTACATGGATCACTACATCATCCACTAGGTACAAGTGGATCATGCTCACCACCTGCATCTGGATCCACTTTCAATCCTTCACCTTTATGGTGGCTGGTGTCTCGTCATACAAGAGAGCATCGATCAATCCATGTTGGATGAGGACATCCTTTACCCTTGCTTGCCATAAGAAAAAATTATCCTTTCGATCAAACCTATTGATCTTCATCTTGATTGTGCTTGTCTTCTCCATATTCTTCAATCTCCATCCACTGCTATAATCTGTACTCTGATATATCTAGCTTTGATATCAATTATTATGGTATCAACTCACTTTGATACCAATTATTGTGATATCAGCTACTCTGATTCTGCTTGTTAAGGATTTAGTACTAAATTATTATGGTAGGAATAAGAAAAAAATAAAATAAAAAAATAATCAAGTACATAGATCAGCTTAAAGGCTCGTCTCCATGGGGCATGCAAAGCTTCACTATGAAAGAAAAAAATAGGTACAAGAGGAGAACACCCACTCTCAACTCATCATACATAAATCTCTCTCAACTAGAAGCTATCCTTAGAAAAGCTCTCTCAAAATTTTAGGAAGATCCACAGAAGCTATAAGATGCTTTACCCTCATAGCCTCCTCGTTGGATGCTCTGCACCTGTTGCTTCTTTCTCTCATGGGCTGTACATACTCGACGCTCTACCAAGCTCCTCTCGATGGTTGTCTGAGCCTCTCTATGTGCCTCTCACATCATACGTGCCACCTTTTTTCTGCTCCATAGCACCTCAGCCTTCTAAGTAGGATGAGAATCCTCTTTTCAGTAGTTCGTAGGAGTCCTAACAGGGCTCATTCTCCTAATATGAGTTGAATATATCCTTGATGGAGTCTTAAAATATTTTTCAATCTTCAGATCATGACCGCAACCCTCCATAGCTACTAGATCCTATGGTCCATGCACAACTCCCATAGACCCCTTGGATTAATCACAATCTGAGTTCAAACAGAAAAAATCTCGTCATGTATTGTTTGCCTCCATCGAGTCAGCTCGATTAGAGGTCGAGCTAACTTGACTGTGTCTCATTTGGACTCCTGCTATCATCTGTCTGAAAAAGTTGGCTCGACTATGGTTTGAGCTGGCTCAATCTCAATTCGGATCGGCTCGACCATGTATCAGAATCGGCCTGACTGTTGTGCTGAAAACTAATTTTCTTCTTACTGTGGATCAAATTCGAGGCATCAAATCCTAATAATACCTACTAAAAAATTAAAATAATTTTTTAAATTAGAGGTAGAGGCTACCAATTTGAATAAAATAGTGAAAGAACCTTAAGACTAAAGTCTAAGTCTTTAGGCTTAAAATAATTCATATACATTAGGTCTATATTCTCTTTTATCACAGAATAAGGCTAAATCCTAATTGCTCCAATCATTGTTAGACAGTGATGACTTATGGGATCCAACTTGGATAATTAGTATCGAAAGTTAAATTTGGTTCAGCAGTACGAATTGGTTCATATTGGGACTTCTAAGCCTAGTCAAAATAATTAGTCCAATATTGACTTAAATCAGGCATGGTGCTTCTACTATTAGAAGCAAGATCATAGGAAGAAGATTTTTTTTGCTTTTTTTGACCATACCAGGCTAAACAAGGGAAAAGAGCAAGAGTTGCTTATCAAGGATGTTATATGATAACATCTTAAAATTTTTCTGTATATAATTCTGCTATCTAGGTATCAAATATCGGTAGTCCTATATAATTTATTGCAAGGAATTTAAGTAAGTAGAATGTTTGAAAATAATGAAAAATACCTGAACGTTGGGGATGGAAGTCTCATTCCAATCCTAGCTTTAGAAATTATCAAGCTTATTTTCAAAAGATATCATTTTGAGTGATTGTCACCATTATCCATCGTTTATAATGAAATATGATCTCTATTGGCCTTTCGGTCAGAGATGGTTATCATTTATCAATAAAAAAGATTATGATGATATTATTATAAATAATATTAAAATAATATATAAATAATAAAAAATAATATTTAATATTTATACAGTCTGTTAAGTATAATGTACATATTTAATAAACATCCAAGTTAGATTATGTCATGAATGTCTACATTTGGTATTATACACATAGTCATCTTGACAAGAATAGGATAAACATGTTAGCTTGAGTGGAAAACTTGACATCAATGGTTGTGAATCATTGATAACCTATGAGTCTTGTCTTCTTGGAAAGATGATAAAGTCACCTTTTACTAAAAAAGATGAAGAAGTCGATAAAATTCTAAGTTTCATACATAGCGATGTATGTGGACCTATGAACTTAAGTGTCAAAGAAAGATATTAACATTTCATTACAGACGACCTATCTAGGCATAGGTGCATCTAGCTTGAATCATTTAAAATGTTCAAATGATTCAATAATGAAATAAAAAAATAAACTAAAAATGGTATTGAAACTCTTCGATTAGATCGAAGAGGCGAATACTTATCCAGTAAATTTATGACATATCTAGGAGAGAATAGATTCTCTCTCAGTAAATTTTTTTTCAGAATATAGTGCATCTGAAAGAAGAAATTGAACCTTGTTGGACATGGTTCAATCCACGATAAGGTTCACTTGTTTGCCTGTTTCAGGATTGTGCTTTTGTGACTACTAGTTTTACTCTAAAAATACATCAAGTAAATCTATTATAAAGACTCCATATGGGATATAGATCGGGCGTAGACCTAGACTCTCTCACCTTTGAATTTAGGGTTGAGCAACCTATGTCATAGGTTTGCACACGAATAAACTTGGATCCTAATCTAATAGGTGTTAAAGGGTTATTAATTCTACCATGATACAACTTCTGTGAGCAGTAGAGAAGATCTGCTAGTTGTATCAGATGGATCCACAGAGTATGATACTATGTAGATATTAGATTTAGCATGCTCGCACCACTATACTTCTCATCGAAAGTTATTTGCTGCCTACCAGAAGGCCGATGGTGGAAGTGTCAGTCTTGGAGATGATCACCAAGGTAAAGTGGTTGGAATTGGCTCTATTAGGATGAGGATGTATGACGGGATCATTCGTACATTATCAAATATCAGGCATGTATCGAAATTGAAAAAAAAATTGATTTCTTTGAGTTACTTGGAGGAGCAGGATTATGCTTTTAGTACCCAGGCTGGGAGTAGATATCTGAAAATTTTTAAGAGAGCTTTGGTGGTGATGAGAGGTAGAAGACTGAGAAACAATCTTTACAAAATAGAAGGCTCAGTGGTAAATGATAGTGCAGAGGTGCTAGCAGCAGCACAGGAGGAGCAGATTTTATATCGACTGTGGCACTATCAAATGGATCATATGAGTGACCATGGGCTCACAGAACTAAATAGAAGAAGTATGATCCCAGCCCTGAAGGAGGGCATAAATCTTTGTGAGCTATGTATCTTTAGCAAACAACATAGGATGAAGTTTGCTAGAAGTACCAAGCGCAGCGAGGGAGTGCTAGATTTAGTGCACTCGGATGTGTGGGGATCAGCTTTTATATCGGCTAGAGGTGGGGTAAAATACTTTATTACTTTCATTGATGATTTCTCAAGGAAGGTGTGGGTTTATCTAATCAAAAAAAAATTAGAGGTATTTGCTCGGTTCAGAGCTTGGAGAGCTAAAGTAGAGAAGGAGTCAGAAAGATAGGTAAAGTATCTGAGGTCGGACAATGGAGGGAAGTATACTAGCCTGGAGTTCAGGAGGTACTATGAGAAAAATGGCATCAAAAGCCATTACACGGTGAGGATGACTCCCCAGCAGAATGGTATCATGGAGAGGATGAACCGAACACTGATCGAGAAGACACGGAGTTTGAGGCTATAGACATCACTCCTAAAGTCCTTTTGGGGTGATGCTCTAATTTTTTTTTATTTTCTTGTGAATAGGTCCCCTCATTATAAGCTAAATGGAGGCATTCCAGAAGAGATCTAGAGTGGAAAGAAGATGGAGCTTGGCTACTTGAAAGTCTTCGGTTGCATAGTCTATGCACATGTGAAGGCAATCGAGAGGAGCAAATTAGATCCGAAATCTCAAAAGATGACATTCATAGGGTATCCATAAGGAGTCAAGGGATACCTACTATAGAACTCTTAAGTATAGAAGTTAGTGATCAGCAGGAATGTTATCTTTGATGAGAAGAGCATCTTAAGGAGGTCTGGGATAGATGGAACTGGGAAAACAAAGGTGAACAATGGTGGCCAGTCAGAGAATGATGGCATGCAAATTATATCCACTTATAGGAGTGTTCCTATTGAGGTGGAGCTGGGCAGAAAAGTATTATCTTAGATTAAAAATCAGCATGGAGGGTCGGTAGTTCAGATAGATGTGTAGTAGCAGCAACAGACATCAGGCAGAGATGTGCCAGTAGGAGTGGCTTTGCATAAGCCCTAGCATACTATCAGGAGATCGATCAGATATGGCATTGATGAGGTTATCTCCTATGCACTCATCACTGCTAATGGAGATCTAGAGAATTATGTAGAGGCCATGGAGAGTGAGGATCATGATTCATGGATGCAGATCATGATGGAAGAGATGGAATCACTTGAGAAGAATCAGACATGGAAGCTGGTGGATCTTCCAGAGGGTGCTCGATCTATTGGCTCAAAATGGATGTTCACAAAGAAAGAAGCATCTTCAGAACAAGATGGAGTCAGATTCAAAGCAAGGCTGGTTGGCAAAGGGATACTCATAAAGGAAAGAGATTGACCATACAAAAATTTTCTTTTTTATGGTGCATCATACATCTATTCGAGTTTTGCTATCACTGGTGGCACAGCATAACATAGAATTAGAATAGATGGATGTGAAGACAGCCTTCCTTTATGAGACTTTGGAGGAAAGAATCTACATGAAGCAGTCAGATGGTTTCATGAAGATGGCACAGGAAGAAAAGGTGTGTTTACTCAAAAATTCTTTGTATGGCTTAAAATAATCCCCTCGTCTGTGGTATCGAAGGTTTGATAGTTTTATCTTGAGTCTGGGTTTCAGTAGATGTGAACATGATTGTTGTATCTACATCAAAGATGTAGATGAGGAGAATATCCTGTACCTATTGTTGTATATAGATGATATGGTCATACCTAGTAGAAGCATGGATGCTGTGAAAAGATTGAAAATGGTATTATCATCTGAATTTGAGATGAAAGATTTGGATCCAGCTGAGAAAATCCTTGGAATGGAGATTTGTAGAGATAGGTGCAAGGGAGTGCTCCATTTGTCATAAGAAAAGTATATCCAGAAGGTTCTAAAGAGGTTTAGGATGGAGAAGGCCAAACCTACAGAGATGCCATTGCCGAGTCATATGTCTCTCTCCAAGTTATAGTGCCCCCAGTCAGAAGAGGAGAGAGAGTACATGAAATGAGTCCCTTATGCAAATGCTGTAGATAGTGTGATGTACACTATGGTGTGCTGTAGACTAGATATAGCACATGCTGTGAGCATGGTTAGTAGATACATGGCTAACCCTAGAAAGGAATATTGGAAAGCATCGAAATGGATATTGAGATATCTGCATGGAATAAGGAATTATGGTTTGGTGTTTGGTGGGCAGTTGGAAGGATTTGAAGAACAATCTATGAAGATGTGTGAAGGTTCAGGTCCTCTGAAAGGATTTGTTGATGCAAATTATGCTGATGATCTTGATACAAGAATGTCTACTATTGGATACCTCTTTTGCGTATATGGTGGATCGGTATCTTGGAGATCAATCCTTCAGTCAATCACGGCCTTGTCTACCATAGAGGCTAAATACATTGGGATAACGAAGGCTGCAAAGGAAGTTTTTTGGCTTAGGAGGTTGATTGATGAGTTGGAGGTGGAGCAGAGCAAGGTTACACTATTCAGTGATAGTCAAGGTGCTCTATTGTTGGCATAGAATCCAGTTTATTATGCGCGCATAGAGCATATAGATGTGAGGTACCATAGGATCAGAGAACTGATGGAGGAAGATGAAGTAGAACTGATGAAGGACCATACCAAGAAGAATCAGTCAGATGCACTCACGAAGGTACTCCCCAGAGATAGCTTTCAGAGATGTATGGCACAGATGGGTCTGTTGAGAAGAGATGAGTTCACAAGGATTTGGAAGCACCAAGGTGGAGAATATGAGCTCAGAAGTGGCACTCCCAAGTCTTGAAAATATGAGAAGATAGGTCATGGAAAGACGGGAGCAAGTCGGAAGAAGAATCAGTCTTAATAGTAAAGTTCAAAAATTAGGCTGGCTCAGTTGAAAACTGGGTTGGCTCAGTCCAGGATTGGGTCGGCTAGGTCTCAGAGAAAAATTTAGATAGAAAGCAGCATTTTCAAGATGTTGGCATGGTACACAACTAGGTTGGCTCAGTCTGGGACTGAGCCAACCAAGTCGCAGGTTAGTCGGCTCAGTCTGAAACTGGGCCAGCTCAGTTTTTGCGGGTTATTATTTTATGTATGTGGATTGTTTAGATTTGAAAAGTTTTTTTATGAGCTTGGGCTTGACCCTTTGTAAAGTATATATACTGAAAATTGGTCAAGATTGTAAGTGTGCTGAAATATATTGAATAAAATCTCTTTTCTCTAAAAAATCTCTTCTTCTCTTCTTCTCTATTTCTTGATTTATTTGATCATGCTTCCATAGAAATCTCTAAGAGGTGCTTCCTTATTGCTTGGCTAATCACCAATGGCCATTTCGATCCATGTGGGAAGAGCGCATATTCTCAACACCTTTGACCTGAGATCACCATGGTGATTTGCAAGCAACTCACTGTACTTTGGTACCAGATTGTCTGTATTTCTAATATAGGTTCGAAAGTTTTTTGAGTATAATCAAATACTTGTGAAGTCGGTGTGTGAGTCAAAATGAGATTGACCACTCCTAATTAGCTTCAGGAAGAGAATGTCTCATTGTATTTTAATTTAGCAAAATCTAGGTCTGGATAATCCTCGTGAGGAGTCACAGGATTTGCAAAATTTTAAGACACAATAGAAATTACTTGTATGAGTATTGATAACGTACTCAAAGTTGTCTTGAGCATTATTGATCAAAGAGATGAATTATATGGTAATCATGGGCCAGAGTTCTAAGAATGTTGCTTTGCATACATTCGATCTATCCGAACGTCAGGAACCATTGCTAGATGGTTGCTTCGATTAGTACTGAAATTGGTTTCTACGTTACTGACTTAGGTTTGAACCTATGGGGTCACACATATTAGTGATTATAATCAGATCAGATGGTTAATCGATGATTGAGAATCATTCTAAGATCAAACATTTAATGCAATTGATGTTTGACCTAATGCAAATGTTACAGGAGAATTGATTAGCAATTGGATTGCTAATTAGCTCAATCTGATTAAACAATCAAGCTGAGATTAACTCTAATTGAATTAGATTCAATTAGAATTGGTTTGGACTTAATTAGATTAAGTTCAATTAGTTTATTGGATAAGCCAATTGTAAGAAAAAAATAATTTTTAGTTGGACTAGGATTTGAGTGCACCTAATTTCTAATTGAGTTAAAATTTAAATCAGATTTTAATATGATTTATACCTAACTTAATTGGATTTCTAGTTGGACTAGGATCACTCATAATTAGGCTTGCACTAATCCTATTTTAATTGGATTTAAAATTGGTTTGACCTAGTCAATACATGAGAATCCTAGTTAGACTAGGATTCTTCGTTTCCTTCCTTATGCAAATAATCTCCACGCCCACTAATTTTATTTTTAGATTTTTTTTATGAGATTTCTCACACCTAAGATAGATTTCCCATGCCCCATGTCCTGGTTAATTTGGATGCAAATTTGACTTGGTCTTATTTGGAGGTTAGTTTGAATGAGTCAAACTAAATTAGAGTTTTAATTTGTTAAAACTCTCCTCCTCTCTCTATGGAAATAATCACATGCCCACCCTTCTTGTTTGTCATCCTTTTTTCTTCTCTCTTTGGGTGATAGTTTCCTTCTCTCCATGCACAAAAAATGTGGGGAGGCATCCAAGAGTTGGATGCCCCCAATCTCTTCCTTATTTCCTTATTTGACTAGGTCATTTTGACCTAGTCTTCCTATTATTATGAGATGCCTCCTTCTAATTGTTTTAGGCATCAAAAACTCCTGATTATTCTATGGTAAAACTAGAAGAAAAAGAGAGACGGCATGGTGGTTTTGGGGCACCTACATCCTTGGAGAAAAGTTTTCATTAAGACATGAAAGGTTCATGCCTTGATGAAGACAAAGGTAAGAAAGAAAGTCTTCTCTCATATTTTTCTTTCAAGATTTATTTTCTCATTTTTCTTTATGATTTTTATATGATAAAAATTTAAGAGAGAGAGAGAGAGAGAGAGGAAGAGGGCATGGGGATCTATGCTTCAAGGTGTTGGGGCAGGATGATCAATTTTGGATAAGATTTGATCATGTCGTGATGAGAGAAGAAGAAGAGAAGAAGTTCTCCTCTTAGGGTTTCTTTGAGAACCCTTCTCTATATTTTTGTGAGATTTTTCTTTGAGAAAAATTAGAGAGTATAAGATCTAAAAATATAACAAAAGTCTAGGGGAGAAGGTCTTCCCTTGTCCTAGCGTAAAGATGTTTTTAGGACATCAGTCGTTGATGTCCTAAAAGAGAAAATTTATCTTCTCTTAGGATCTTTTATAATATATTTTATTTTTAATTTTAGAGAGGTCCAAGGATTGGATTTCTCTCTTAATCCTCCTCTTATTCTTCATCTCTTAGAGTATCCAAGAGATCCGAAGAATAATTTTTGATTAACCATCAAGAGGAATCTGCGAGAAGCTAGCACTTCGAGCGGATTTTCGTTCGACGAACCTTCGATTTGTGTTGTAGCCTCGTATGGACTTACTGTAGAGGTCGAATGCATATGCAGCTCTGAAGGTAACAACAAAAATCAACTGCAGAGTTCTCAACCCATGCGAAGGTAAGAGATCTGATCTCTTCTTGACATAGATGCTATCTAGGGTTTAGATCTAGAATTATTCTAGATCTAGGATATTGATTTGATCAATACCAAAGCTTTTATTTTTAAATTTAAGAGTGCACTATGACATGTTATAGGTTCTAGATGTAGGATTTAGTAATGATTACATGTATTTGTAGATTAAATGATTTAATTTACAACTTTCACTACTTTATATTTTAAAAAAGTTTTGAAATTCATGCATGAAACTCTTCATATTTTTCATCAGCCACGTCTAATAAGATCTTCAATTTCATCTTGGAGTTAAATGCAGTTCTCTATGTTGTGGCTGTGATCCTAATAGTACAGATAGTATTTGCTTGGGTTATTCTGGGTTGGGTGTGTTCGTAGCTTCCTTATCTCTAGGAGCTATCTTCCAATTTTCATGAGTACTTGGGTCCTCGGCATGCTCAGAGGGATGTAGTTGTTAAACCTCCTTAGTGGGGGTGAGAAGTGCTAGTTCCCCCTCCGTGGGCTCCTAGGTCAGTGGTTACGAGGAGGAATCCCATCCTTTTGGTAGCGAGGAGGAGACCTCGAGCATCAACATATTTTTCTCTTCCCTCACGGGTGAGCACACCTCCAGCTTCTCCTTTCCTCCCCCTACAATAGAGTTAGCAGGGGCTTCGCCCTCCATGAAGACCTTCATACGGGCATACTTCTTCGCCCTAGCCAGCATATCGGAGAAGTCTCGAGGATAAGTCTTCACTAATAACTTCTTCAAGTTGTTCTTTTGCAATCTGCTCATTAATGTGAACATTGCGATTGATTGATCTAGATTGAGTGCTTTGAGCACCATCGAATTAAAGTGGCTGACAAATGATCAGATGGCTTCTCCCTCCTTTTAGTTGATAGTGTGGAGATAGTCTGATCATTTCTACTATCGTCAACTGCTAATGAAATGACTGACAAAGAATCAACTTAGTTGCTCAAAGGAGTGGATCGAAGCTAACTTCAAACTGAAATACCAGTGCCAAGCCACCCCTTTTAAGATGGAGGGGAACACTCATCATAGAATGGCATCAGTGGCTTCATGGAGGAGCAAACCATCTTGAAGCTCTCAAGTTGGTCGATAGGATCGACCATCCCATCATAGTTCTCTAGCTAAGGAGCCTTGAAGTAACGAGACTGTGGCTCCTGCATTATCCAAGAGTTGAAGGATGGGTCATTACTGCACCCATCGATAGTGTTGACTCTTGGTGGTGGATCATCTCAATTCATCAAATCAAGTCTTGAAGTCGATGCTCGACCTCGGCATCTCGTGCCATGCAGGCCTTAGAGTGTTGATCAAATTGTTTGCTGGGAGTCGAACCATGTCCCGACTAGGGTTTTAGAGATCGCTGCTACTTTAGCTCAAGGTTGTTGGGGCAACTTTGATGAGTTTGTCTCCTCCCAGGACTTTAAGGGACAACTCATGGTTGGTCCAGGGGTGGTAGCGCTGCTTGCAGCACCAGGTTCGGTCGTAGAGCGATAGATGGTGGAACTGGGGCAGCTTGGATAGTGGGTTGATGGGAGAGTTGGGAAGGTTTGGATTGTCATTGTCTAAACCATAGCTGTCAGATTTTGGACCCTCTAGCAAAGTAGGTTGAACTGCTATGCTATCACCAACACTAGTTATGGAGGTGGGTAATCCCTTATGGCCACCGATGAGATCAGATGGTTAGCCTAGCCCTCCAACCATGTCATGGTGCTGGTGCAATGGAAAGACATTCTTCTTGGTGACACAATCTTTGCTATTTCGATCAACGTTCCTCCAAATAGGGATGGATATTTTCCTTAGTGCTAATCTATTGGTGTGAGATTTTGGCTAGCACTGGAGGTACTGGAGCAGATGGTTGAGATCGATCTTTCAGAGGTGAGATCTATAAGAAAAGTCCTAGTTAGAGGTGGCTCTGGTGGTGACCGTCTGATGCTAAATCAGAATCTCATTCAATAGAAGGAAAAGCATAAGAGGCATTAAGTAATCACATACCTTTTTTGTATCCCCTTGTTGGCTTCCTTTTATAGACGAAAATCAGAGCTTGTTAGGCTTGAGTCCATAGGCAGTCAGGGTAGGAAAAATGATTTTATGGTCATAGGCATTCATCAAGCGGGAGCCTACCAGATTATTAGTCATGGATGTTTGTAGGTGGAAGCCTGCTAGGATTGTTAGTCATGGGCATCTGCTATCTTGAGTAGTTGCAGGATGTCTAGAGATTTGATGAGATCACACGTGGATGGAGGAACATGGCTGGGATCGGGATGGTTGCTAGAAGCTGAGGCTTGCTCGGTTAAGTTGATCTCTAGTGTGCTCTGCTAGTCCTTGATGATCATTTGGTAAGGTTTGTCAATCGAGAAGCCATAGGCATCCCCAAGGAAGGCTCAACAGCCAAGCAGTTCATGGCTTCATTTTCCTAGGAGGGATAGTGGTCGGTTGGTGGAGGTTTGACCACTAGATGACTGGGTATCGATGGCACCAGCCATGGAGACATGGGCCGATAAGGGGATTGTCCTGCCAAGTCGGAGAATCGCAGCGTGAGTGATGTCGAGGAGGGGTCAGTTACCATAGAATTGCCCTCTAGAAGGAAGGCTTTTGGCTAAGGGTCAGGTTGATTGTTGAGTGGGAGGCTTGTTCACTATCGATAATAAGTTGGTCGAGTGTAGTTGGCCATGAATATATGCGTAGTCAGACCAGTTGTTCACTCGAGTATGTCGCCAATCTTTAAGGTTGGCATCTAGCAAATTGACTATAGAGGAGTCGTCGGTAGTTTCACCTTGAGCTCGTTGAGAATCGGCCGACCAATCCTCACTCCTATAGATTGATGGGGTGCCAACAGAGTGCATTGTGGGCCAACTGGCCTAGAGCTGAGGACTGATCGACGTTGAAAGTGGTTGATTAGTGATCGATAATGGTCCAACACGCTATTTTACTGGGCTTCCACATCTTGGGCTCTTGGCCTCTTCATATCCTTGGCCCAGACGAAATTTCCTCCAATAGTATGGACTGTGGTTCCATACTTTCACCAAAGTCAAAGGACTAACTTAAGTTTGGATTTGACTAGGGTCAAAGAAATAACCTTGGGTTGAACATAAGAAGGGTTAGATGATTAACCCTAATTTGAAATTAAGAAGGGTTAAAGGACTAACCTTCATTTGATGTCAAGTACAGCTAGAGAAATATCTCTAACTTGGATGTGATCAAGGCTATAGGACTAGCGTTAGCTTGATTTTCAACAAGGCAAAAAGATTACCTTGATTTTTGGTTTGATCACAAGCCATTTAAGCTTTTTCTAAGCTTTTGATCTACGAATTTGATCTAATAAATTTAATCGAACCTACCTACAGTTTGACTAGTTTTTGAATCTTGACATAGGCTTGATTAGTCTTGGATCACTTTAAGTTTGACTTAGGTCCAAACAACTATGAGTTGGTTTGATCTACTTGAAATACTTAAGGATGGATGCTTTTGAACTTCAAGAAAAAACCTTCACTTGTGTCATGGTTTGAGCCCTTCATATTTTTAGGCTAACTTGTAATGCTAAAAGTATGGTAGCAGACTTGACATGAACCATTCAACACCCAATTACCATGATTTAGTTTCTAACCACTAAATGATCCTTCCTTTTAAGAATTCGAGAATAGTTTGTTGATACCCTTAAGAATCCACCATTAAGCTTCTAGACTTGAAATTAATAAGGATAATGTTCCCAATTCAGAAGCTTCTTGATTTTTGTGGATCTTCATCTCACCAACCCCTTTTTCTTTGCTTCCATTAGCCCAAGGTTGGTTCATCCCACCATCGATTGATTAGTTGCAATCTTAATTGGATCATACTAAATTGTATCAATTGATCTATTTCTCCCAATTTTAAATCTCCAAAATCATCCATCTCGACTCAATTTTACCTACTCCAGCTCTCTTCTATCTAAATTTATCTCTAATTAACCAATTTTCAAGCCTAATTGAACAAAAAATTCACTAATTCCATCAATTAACCCAACTAGGCTTAACTAAAGTTCACCTGACTTAGCCCAATTCAACGACCTGGTATAATTATGTCCTAAATACCTATGAATTTTGATAAGAGCATGATGTTGTTGTTAAGATACCATATTTATTAGTTTAATTTTAACTTCTTAAAATCATTAAAAATAGATAGATAGCAGTAAGTCAGATCGAATCAACAGAGAAGGCAGTATTTTAGGTTTGAAATCTTTGATTTTTATAAAAAAAATTAAAAAACATTAAAGTCAAAAAAATAAAATTATAAATAAAAAGTAAAAATTAAATTATGTGAAAAATTAAACTTGGTACTAAGATCTACTAGTTAGATCTTAGCATCTACTTGTAATAAAAATAAAATATAATTAAAATAAAGAACAAAAATTTAAAGAGCATAAAAAATAAAATAACAAAAATAAAAGACTAAAATTTAAAGAGTAGAAAATAAAATTTATATTAATTAGAATTTAATTTAAAGTTTAAATACATAAAATTTAAAAAGAGTAGAAAAGAAAGAAAACTAAAAAAGATGTGATCCGATCTCGCATCAATGTTGGTGTGAAGATGGCATAGAAGATAGCTTTTCTTTGCAGCACTCGTTGCCTTGAAGCAGCCTCTAACCCAAGCATGGCTCACATCTTAGACTGTAGCTTTTTCTTGACTAAAGATAGACTGATTTGATTGTCTGGTATCCTTATTTATAGAGTTAGGAGGGCTGGATCCTTTGTTTCGAGGCAATATGGGATTAAAGAGGAGTTTTGATCATAAAATATGAAGAAATCTAATGAAAAATTGGATTAAAATAGCTTCTGAATGAATTCTGTTGAGTTTTCTGAATTTTGGCCATCAAATTTTGATCAAATGGTCTAAAAAATACTAAAAATCGAGTTTTAAAAGCCCAGACCAAGCAGAATTAATTTTTGACCATCCATTCATGCTTGATGATAAGAATCGGGCTGTTGGATCAATGCTGGGTGCTTGGATCAGAGTCAGGAGCTTTTTCTGCCATCAGATCATTGCTTGGAATGCCCATGGCTGTCCAATCGTGCTTAAGAAATCGATATAAAGAAGGAAAAATTTCCTACCATTTGATCTTGATTTGGGTGAAATCTAGCCACCAAATCAAGCTCTGAAGCATTCGGAGCCATCGGATCACGTAGATGAAAGGCTAGAAAATCGAATCAGAATAGAAAAAAATCTAGATCATCAGATTTGGACCACAATCAACCTGAGCCGCACGATCGTGCCATTACTATAGCCATAGACCATGTAGACCGGGCGCATTTGAAGATCGGACCAATCAGCGGGCAACTTGACTTATGAAATTACCATTTTACCCCTATACATTTTGATGAATTTTCTATAAACTCTTTAGCGATCTTGGTCTACCACGTGGTAGCATTGTGATTCGCTGTCTTCTGTTGAGCTGGCGGTCCACGCCCGCTTCGTGGACTGACGGGTTGGCTTATATGGTTGAGCCGGCTTGAGCGGTGTGCTGGCTAAGTTGGGATGCACCGATTGAGCTGAATGCGGTGGCTTAACTGGATGCATCGACTTGACCAGATGAGCCGACTGAGTCAAAATATTTTTCAATTAATTTTTTTCTTTAAAACTTCATATCTGATCCGTTTTAACTCCGATTTGCTCCAAACTTATTTTGTTGTGATCAAAAAATAAACTCTTTTCATTGATAAATATATTTTCTAAAATAGATGAATAAAATATTTAATTTTAAAAATAAAAATAAATAAATTAATAAATTATTATTTTTAATAATATTTTTATGGTACTTATCACACTATCCAACTTAAGCTTTGCTCATCCTCGAGTAAATAAATAATTTAGTTTTAGATATCTTTTAACTTTGAAGTTTCAAATTTTATTTAAGCAATTTCAAAATGGCCATTGATGTTTAGTAGAGCATAAATGAGATATATCATTGAAGTATTAATACTTACTAATATAAAAATTAAGTGAAGAACATTCAATTTTTTTGAACTTTTTTTAAATTATCCTATCTTTATCTCTAAATTATCTAAATTTTTATATGGACAAGTATATTGCTACTTCCGCCCTTCATTTATTAAAAATTTTTATGCACATTGTCCACTTTTTGATACGAATATCATTGCTTACTTAGGCAACAAGATTCGATTACTCAGTGGAAAATTAATATATATATATATATATATATATATATATATATATATATATATATTTTAACATTATACCACTATTTAGTGTCTTAATTTCTTAAGCTTTCTATTTGATCCATGTAGCAAGTCTTGGGCCAATGACTTCCAAATCAGTTGATTTTAGGGCACTAGATATAAAATATCCTTCAGGCTTACTAGCTCGAATAAATAAGACTACGAGTTAAGACTAGCTTTACAATAAGCTTCTTCGTCCTTCCCATCTTTTGATATGAAACTCAATGCTTGCTTAGACAAAGAGGCTTGATTACTGAGTAAGAAGTACTAAAAAACTATTTTATTTTATAATAATTTTTTATATATATATAAAAATATGTTTAGTTATCCTACACAAGCCCATAAAAGGTAGACTCTTCTTTGATGCCGATAGAAAAAATCAAAAGTGCTCAAAGAAAAATTATTTATATTTTAAACTTAACTCTTTATTAATTTTTTTTAATACTTGGTCTTTCAATATCTCATAAATTCTCTGATTTGTGCATCAATTTTTTTTTTAAAAATGCTTAGTTCAACTCAACTCTTAAGTCTAATCGGATGTTTAAATGCTAAATACTAACTTCTTCTTGAGGATTTTTAAAAAAAATTAAAAATTTTATTATTTTTTCCTCCAACTTAATCGACATTATCCTTAATGAAGAAAAATAAATAAAGGATATAATAAAGAACGGAAAAGAATACACTTGACTTAACATGTTCTTATGGTCCAGTATGTGTCTTTGAATATTTAGCTCTCTCTCCAACTTATTCAAAATATTCTAAATAGAAAATCAACTAAAAAATAAATTAGATGAAAAAAATTAAGTATTGAATTGCCTTCCAACAAGCGCTAAGTTTATTATCTTCAGCTATACACAAGGCAGCTTGTTTATCCTATGTCAAATACTGGATTGATAAATTTTGATAGTTTTGGATTGTTAATTTCAGGAAGATAGTTTATTATCCTATTATTGATATATTCATTATTAATTATGAGAATATAGTTTATGATCCCATTCTTAGACCCTTGTTTGTCAAAAATTTCTCCTATTTGTTCTTCTAAAATACTCATAAATAAGTTTGATTCCATGGGTACTGAAAGGATATCTAAAGATAGATTTAATTATAAAAATAAATTAATATGATCTTATTTAAATGACTCCATTGATAGTTTATTACATGCCTCTTGGTTTGTATAAGAAGAACCAACTTCTAGGATTGAAGGGAACATGACTTTAGGTTTATAGGTCTTAGGTAAATCATCCATTCTCTTTTTTTCTTTATCAGTCTCATTTAAATTGAAATCAGTATTAGTACTAGTTTCTGGCTCAGATTCTTCTATATGGTTAGTCTCAATACTAATCTTTTTTTTTATATTTTTATTTTGGTTAGTATCAGTACTAGCCTCTTTTACCTGATCTTAGTATAGGTCCATAAGAATCCTATAATTTTTAAGTTTAGAAATTACTTTGGCATTCTTAAATTGAGGATTCTTAAGTGGGACATTAGATTGATATTTTGGTCTAGGTGATTGATGGACATTAGGTGGGTTGATTTTAAGCATCGGTTGGCTCGACAGTTGATCTAGTTCTCTTCTCATATTAGACTCAGCTAATTATCCTATTTGTGCTTCTAGCCTGGCGATGGATTCTTGTTGAGTCAAAATCAGTTGTTGAATTTGATTAAATCTATTATCGACTAGATTGGTCTATTGAGGAGGTGGGTATGATGGCTAGTTATAATATGATGGCTAGATAAACTGACTAGGCAGACTCTTATCATAGGCATAATTTTAATATTGGATCTAAGTCTGAGTCTATTGGGATATCCAAGAAAAATTAGGATGGTTCCTCCAATCTAGATTATATAAATTTAAAAATAGATCATTAACTAACTTTGAGTAGCTTTGTGCAACTTGAACTTATTCTTGAATAAAAGATGAAAATTATGCAGCCATAGGACATTCACTCATATGATGTGTTGGGCTAGCACAGATTGAACAAATCTTCTGATAATTAGAAGGTGATATGTGTTGTGCAGGGGTTTGTTGCCCTAGGGTTAGGAGTTGATCTAATTTTTGGGCAAGAAAATCTACTTTATTTATCAGATTCAAGTCGGCCTTAGAATTAGATTCTGGATGTTTAAATTCATAAATTCCTGCCTATTTTTAGTAGAAAGATAACGAAGCATGATTAATTGAGTTTTCACTTAGGGTTTCAAATAAAGCATAGGCTTCATCCTCATTTTTATTAATGAATGCACCTCCATAGGATGCATCTATCATTGTTGCTCCAAGAATTGATTTTGATGATTATAAAGCATTTGAGGGGATTACTCATATATTTGGCTTGAAAAAAGATTTTTTATATTTTAGGAGCAAAATCATAATTTTATCAAGTTTTGATCTAAGAGCCTCAAGAGTAAGAATAGAAAATTTCTGATCCTTTAGAGGCAGTCCCATGATTTTTGGATGCATGTTTGGAAGAAAATCAAGTTTGAAGCAAAAGGATCGACCCCTAGTGAAGAAAATCGAGCAGGGTAAAAGCATGCATTTTCAAAATATTTTTGAATTATATAGTAGTGAAAGAATTAGATTAATCTAAAATTAATCTTATGCATGCATTGATTTAATCAAATAAATCCTACTCAGGATCTAGACATATTAATATGTAATTTGAAATTTAAATGCGATCGATCAGCAAATCAAATCTGCTGATCGATATGAATTCAGAACTCAATACTTGTACATGGATAGCTGATCTCCATAATCTAAATCCACCAGAATAAGTCTCTAGTATCATGCTGCAGTCGCATACTTATCCGACCTCTATGGTTGATCCACACCAAGCTCCTGAGCTCGATCAGCTCCATTGGAGTGCTAGCTGCTCGTCGGAGCCTTTGATAGGAACGCGATATTATCGTTAAGACACCATGTTTATCAATTTAATCCAACTTCTTAAAATAATTAAAAATCCATAGATAATAGTGAGTCGGGTCGAATCCACAGAGAAGGTAGTGTTTTTAGATTTAAAATCTTTGATTTTACAAAAGAAAAAGAAAAAAGAAGAGTTTTGGGATCAAAAGTGAAGTCGAAAAATAAAAAATAAAAATTAAAAGGTGTAGAAATTTAAACTTGATACTAAGATCTACTAGTTAGATCTTAGCATCTACTTGCAATAAAAAATAATAATTAAAATATAGAAATTAAATTACAATAAAAATTAAGAGCATAAAATTAAAGAGCATAAAAATAAATATTACATTAATTAAAAAGTTTATAATTTAAATACATAAAATAAAAAAATAAAATAGGTTGATCTCTAATCTTGGATCGGCATTGGTGGAAAGATGGTGTAGAAGCCCCGTTCTTCTTCTTAGCACCAATTGCTTTGAAGTAGCCATTAACCCATAGCCTGGCTTCACCCTGTACCAAAGCTTCACCTTGATCGGAGATGTTGATTTCTGAAGGCCTGGGTCCTTTTTATAAAGCTAGGGAGGCTAGATATTTTTTTCTGGAGGCAATGTGGGACTAAGGATTGTTTTAATCATGAAAAGAAATCCGAGTGAAATTCGGATTAAAATAGCCCTTATTGAGTTCTTTTAATTCTGGCCATTGGATGATGATCCGATGCTTCCAAAAATACCAAAAATAGATGTGTAATGGCCTCGATCAAGTCAGATTAATTTCTGACCATTGGATCGCGCTTGATGGAGGAATTTATGCCGTTGATCATGTGCCTGAGAGTTTGATTATCGTAGGGAGCCTTCTGGACCGTCGGATCGAAGATAGAATCAAGTGCTGCCGTTTGATGGCGATCCAAATGAAATTAGCAATCGAAAAAAATGCTAACCATCCGATCTTGACCGCAAACAATCGCCACTGTATGATCGCATGTTTACTGTTCCCATGGACTGCATGGACCGGCCACATCGTGCACCGTAATCAATCAGTGCCTTCTATTGATAGATGAAAAGACCAAAATGTCCTATGAGCCATGATGAATTTTTTGTAAACCCTTTAAGGATCTAGGTCCACCACATGGCAGGCTCTCATTCGTCGGTGTTTGCTTAGCTGACGGTCCATACTATTCTGTAGACCGACTGATGGCTTTTGGGCTTGAGTCGGCTAGCTTGGATGGCTTGGCGCACCGGCTTAGTCGGCTTGGCTCGATGCTTTTGGATGTGCCGGCTGCTGCAGCATGGCGGCTTGAGCCGTTTGAGCCGTATGTTATTTTTTCATTTAAATTTTTTTATTTTATTTTAGAAATTCATATCTTTTCCATTTTAGCTCCATTTTGCTCCAAACTTGTTTCGTTACAATCAAAAAAATGAGCTCTTTTCATTAACTATAAAATTCTTTTTTCTAATTTTTATTATTTTATAATTAATTTTTTAATTAATAAAAATATGAATTTCTCAAAAATTATATATAAATTGATCATTAATTCTCAAAAATTAATATAAATTAATTAATAAATTAATACTTTTATTGGTAAATTTATGGTATGCTTATCACACCCCCCAACTTAAGCTTTGCTCGTCCTCGAGTAAAGAAAGAATTTAGTTTTAAATATCTTTTTTAACTTTAGAGTTTCGAATTTTACCTAAGCAATTTTCAAAATGGCCATTGATATTCAGTAGAGCTTAAATGAGATATATCATTGGGGTATTAATACTTATCAATAAAAAAAATTAAGTAAAGAACATTAAATTTTTCAGAACTTTTTTCTAAATTATTCCACCTTTTATCTCTGATTTGTCTAAACTTTCATATAGGCAGGTGTATTGCTACTTCCATCCTTCATTTATTAATTTTTATTTTCACATTGCCCACTTTTTGATGCGAATATCATTGCTTACTTAGGCAACGGGACCCGGTTACTTCGGTGGGAAACCAATATTTTTTTTTTTTTTTTTTAAAACGTTGTACCACTATTGAGTGTCTTAACTCCTTAAGCTTTCTATTTGATCCATGTAGCGAGTCTTGGGCCAATGACTCCCAAACCAGTTGGCTTTAGGGCACTAGGTATAGAATACCCCTCGGGCTTACTAGCTCGAATCAAATAGGCTACGAGTTAAGACTAGCTTTACAACGAGCTTCTTTGCCCTTCCCACCTTTTGATGCGAAACTCAATGCTTGCTTAGGCAAAGAGGCCCGGTTACTCAGTGAGAAGTACTTGGAAACTATTTTATTAAAATAAATTTTTATATGAAGAAATGTATAGTTACCCTACACAAGCCTATAAAAAGTAGACTTTTCTTTGATGCTAGTAGAAATAATTAGAAATGCTCCAAGAAAAATTTTTTTTATGTTCTAGACTTAACTCTTTATTGAATTTTCTTAATACTTGATTCCTCAATATCTCATAGATTCTCTGAATCTGTGTATCAATTTTTTTTAAAAATGCTTAGTTTAATTCGATTCTTAAGCATAATCAGGTATCTAAATACTAAATACTAACTTTTTTGAGGACTTAAAATTTTAAAATTTTTATTTTTCTCTCCCCCAACTTAATCGACATTGTCCTCAATGGAGAAGAAAAAAAATAAAGGATGTAATAAAGAACATGAAAGAATACACCTAACTCAGTATATATATTTTTGGTCCAGCACATGCCTTTGAAAATTTGAGCTCTCCCTCCAACTTATTCAAATTATCCTAAAAAAAAAAAACTAAAAAGATAAATTAGATAAAAACTAAATATTGGGTTGCCTCCCAACAAGCGCTAAGTTTACCATCTTCAGCCAGACACAATGCAGCTCACTATCCTGTGTCGAATATTGGATTGACAAATTCCAATGGTTTTGGATTGCCAATCTCAGAAAGTTGATTTATAATCCCATTATTGATATATTTACTTGTTAATTTTAGGGATATAATTTATGATTCCATTCTCAGACCCATGTTTATTAAGAATTTCTCCTATTTGTTCTTCTAAAATGCTCATGAATGGAGTTTTAGGAGTTAAGTTTGATTCAATGGGTGCTGGAATGGTGACTAAAGGCTGGTTTTAATTCTGGAGGTAAATTAATGTGATCCTGCTTAAACAACTCCATTGACATTTCATTACATGCCTTTTGATTTTTATAAGAAGAACCAGCTTCTAGGGTTGAAGGGAATAGGACATTAGGTTTATAAGTCTCGGGTAAATCATCTATTCTCTTTTTCCTTTTTTCTATCTCATTTAAACTGAAACTAGCATCAGTACTAATTCCTGGCTCGGGTTCTTCTATGTGGTTAGTCTCAGTACTAACCAGTTCCTCTAAATTTTTATTTTGGCTAGCATCAGTACTAGCCTCTCTCACCTGGTCTTGGTATGGGTCCATAAGAATCCTATAGCTTTTAAGTTCAGAAATTACTTTGGTATTCTCAAATTGAGGATTCTTAAGTGAGACATTAAATTGATAATTTAATCCAGGTGGTTGGTGGACATTAGGTGGGTTGTTTGAAATTGGTAGGTTCGGTAGTTGATCTAGTTCTCTCCTCATGTTAGACTCAACTAATTATCCTATTTGAGCTTCTAGTCTGGCGATAGATTGCTGTTGAGTTAGAATTAATTGTTGAAGTTGGTTAAATCTATCATCAGCTAGATTGGTCTGTTGAGGAGGTGGGTATGAAGGCTGATTATAATATGATGGCTGGTTAAAGTCTGACTAGGCTGACCATTATTATAGGCATAATTTTGATATTGGGATTTATTTTGATAATTTTGTCAAGTGAAATTTGGGTCTGAGCCTGAGTCTGTTGGGATGTCCAAGAAAAATTAAAGTGGTACTCCAATCTGGAATTATATGAATTTGAAAAATGGATCATTAATCAATTTGGAGTATCCTTGAGTAGCTTGAACTTGTTCTTGGATAGAAGATGAAAATTGTGCAGTCATAGGACATTCACTCATATGATGGGTTGGGCTAGCATAGATTGAACAAATCTTCTAATAATTAGAAGATGATGTGAATTATGCAGGAGATTGTTTAACAGTCTCTGATATGTGGCATCATTCACTTGTGCACATCCATTATCTAATTGGTTCATTGGGAGGGGACATTCCTCAAGGACATGGTCTGGTGCATTGCACCCAATGCACATGGGTGCAGATACTTGGTTCACACTAGCTGGTCTCTGAAGTTCTAAAGCCTCTAGCCTACGTGTCAATGTTGCAATTTTGGCTTCTGCAGCTAGGGAGGTTTGGTAAATTCCACCTCTTGAAGGTGTGGATTTTTCTAATTCCCTTGTTGTTTCCCATTGTAAACTTTTCTCGGCTAGATCTTCTAAAAATTGCCAGACTTCATTTGGTTCTTTGTACATAAATTATCCCTGGCACATGGACTCTAGCATTGTTTGGAAATTTGACTCTAACCCTTCATAAATTATTTAGCATAGCCTCCAAGTTTCTACTCCATGGTGTGGGCATTGGGTCAAGAGGTTCTTGAATCGATCGAAGTATTGCTAAAATGATTCACTAGCTAGTTGATAGAATTGGTTTATTTCATTTCTAATTCTAGCTATTTTATGATGAAAAAAATATTTTTTAAGAATATTCTCACAAAGCCCTTCCAGGTCGTGATAGATTGATTTGGAAGACTATAAAGCCACTTTTTGGCATTATCCTTAAGGGCAAAATTGATTAATCTCAGTTTGATTTCATCCTCTGATAATTATTGTAGTTTCATGATTGCACAAACCTCTTCAAATTTCCTAATGAATATATATGCATCCTCTATTTTCATAAATTTTGGAAGCATGTTAATGATTTGAGATTTAATTTCAAAGTTATTTGCTGTGGATTGGGGCAACCTGATACAAGAGGGTTGGACGGAATCAACTGGATAACATAAATCCTTAAGGATTTGAGGCTGAGACTGATTTGCTAAATCCATTGAGGTTGTAGGATCTGAAATAGGAACTAAATCCATTTTGACTAGTCAATCTGAAATCCTCTCCACACAGGAACTAAATCAATTTTTTTTTTTTTTTAGTTTATATATATTTTTTAAACTTTTTTTTTAAGTTCTAATTTTTATTTTCAAATAAGTTTCAAATAAATTAGTCTTAAACTAAGATCAGCCTAGACCTAGATAGCTCCTAACTGTTCGAAGTCACCTTCAAGCCCTCCAAATATAAGATCAGCCAATCAACTAGCCAGATAAGTGTAAGGTCGGTGGGAGTCCCCCCGTTGCTTGCCTTAGACACCAATTGTGCTTGGTCAGGTAAGCTAATGGAACCAATTAGAAACCACCTTCCTTCGGGCCCAGTCATCCCTGAACCACTTTCCTAGACACCAGTCAAATTGACTTATCCTAATCCCGGTTCAACTCTTAGGATTTCCTTGTCCTATTGAGCTCGAGTTCCTAGGGTTGATGTCTAATTGATTTTAAAATTAAAGCTTAGGTCAATGCAGGATGCTTGGTTGGTTGTTTGTGGGCTAAGGAAGGGTGATCAAATCTCCCACCTTATCTTGATTTAATTGGGTTGTGCCCTTAATTTGATTTAATATGAATATGCACAAAAAAAATTTTTCAATCAAAGGGTTCTATGCAATTTAAACTAGATGTATGCAACTAATTGAATTCTAAAAGACTTACCTTACCTCCAACAATCACAAAAAAATAAAATAAAATAAAATAAAATAAAACTAATATGATATGCTCTAAATAGTTAGAATTTCTAATCTCATCATGAGATTTTTAATTAGATTTAAATAAATATTTTTTTAAATTAATTTAAAAATAAAATAAAATAAAAAGGAAAGAGAACTAGGGTTAGGATTGATCTCACCAAGCAAAACTCCTGGTTCTTTTTATTCTTTAATCTCTTTTTTTATAAAATAATAAAAAAAATTAGCAAGCAATATTTATAAGAAAATAAAAATTTTATTTATAATTTATTTATAAAAAAATCAAATTGATAAAAAATTTAATGTTTGTGCCTTCCCCGGTAACGGTGCCAAAAACATAATGCATTTGCCAGAATTATTTTTAATAAATCAAAAAAATTAAAATCAAAAATTAAAAATAATCTCCGACAACGGTGCCAAAAACTTGATAGGAATGCAATATTGTCGTTAAGACACTGTATTTATTAGTTTAATCCAACTTTTTAAAATAATAAAAAATCTATAGATAGTAGTGAGTCGGATCGAATCCAAAGGAAAAGTAGTATTTTTAGATTTGAAATCTTTGATTTTACAAATAAAAAAGAAAAAAGAAGAGTTTTAAGATCAAAAGTGAAGTCGAAAAATAAAAAGCAAAACTTAAAAGGTGCAGAAATTTAAACTTGGTACTAAGATCTACTAGTTAGATCTTAGCATCTACTTGCAATAAAAAATAATAATTAAAATACAGAAACTAAATTACAACAAAAATTAAGAGCATAAAATTAAAGAGCATAAAAATAAATATTATATTAATTAAAAAGTTTATAATTTAAATATATACAATAAAAAAATAAAATAGGTTGATCTCTGATCTTGGATCGGCATTGGTGGAAAGATGGTGTAGAAGCCCCGCTCTTCTCCTCGGCACTAATTGCTTTGCAGCAGCCATTAACCCATAGCCTGGCTTCACCCTGTACTAAAGCTTCACCTTGATCGGAGATGTTGATTTCTAAAGGCCTAGATCCTTTTTATAGAGCTAGGGAGGCTAGATATTTTTTTCTGGAGGCAATGTGGGACTAAGGGTTGTTTAAATCGTAAAAATAGGAAGAAATCCGAGTGAAATTCGGATTAAAATAGCCCTTATTGAGTTCTTTTAATTTTGGCCGTTGGATGATGATCTGATGCTTCCAAAAATACCAAAAATAGATGTGTAATGGCCCAGATCAAGTTGGATTAATTTCTGACCGTTGGATCATGCTTGATGGAGGAATTTACGCCGTTGATCACGCTCCTGAGAGTTTGATCGCTATCGGGAGCCTTTTGGACCGTCGGATCGAAGATAGAATCAAGTGCTGCCATCCGATGGTGATCCGAATGAAATTAGCAATCGAAAAAAATTCTGACCATCCGATCTTGACTGCAAACAACCGTCACCACACGATCATGCATTTACTGTTCCCATAGACCACGTGGACCGGCCACATCGTGCACTGCAACTAATCAGTGCCTTCTATTGATAGATGAAAAGACCAAAATGCCCTGTAAGCCACGATGAATTTTCTGTAAACCCTTTAGGGATCTAGGTCCACCACGTGGCAGGCTCTCATTCGCCGGTGTTTGCTGAGCTGGCGGTCCATACTGTTCTATAGACCAGCTGATGGCTTCTGGACTTGAGTCGGCTAGCTTGGATGGCTTGGCGCACCGGCTTGGTCGGCTTGGCTCAGCATGTTTGGACGCACCGGCTGCTGCAGCATGGCGGCTTGAGCCGTATGTTATTTTTTCATTTAAATTTTTTTATTTTATTTCTTTAGAAATTCATATCTTTTCCATTTTAGCTCCATTTTGCTCCAAACTTATTTCGTTACAATCAGAAAAATGAACTCTTTTCATTGATTATAAAATTTTATTTTCTAATTTTTATTATTTTCTAATTAATTTTTTAATTAATAAAAATATGAATTTCTTAAAAATTATATATAAATTGATCATTAATTTTTAAAAATTAATATAAATTAATTAATAAATTAATATTTTTATTGGTGAATTTATGGTACTTATCAGCCTTCAATGGCTGATCGCGATTGATCTAATTGATCATCTTTTTTCTGATCTCCCAGATACTCTAAAAAATTAGAACATGGAGTATGAAGGATGATGAGTCTGTGTCTGAAGTTTGGTGGTGATCGGGTACTCACAGCACTCGATCTCTCCACCCGAATCCAGGATCCCAACCCTAGGGTTTTGCACTCACCCAGAAAATCTTGATGCGCCAAAAACCCTCTCGCGCCCTCTCTCATTGGAGTTTTCTTGTGAAACAAATTTTGACGGGTCAAGGACTCTCCCTTCTACTATTACCCACTCTCAAAACTAATTTTTAGATAGACAACTAAAGAGATAAAAATTAGAGAAGTGGTGTGTGAGAGAGAGTAAGGGCGCAAGAAAACTTTTTTCTTACGTAGAAATTTTCTCACGCCCCAAGAAAATGCACCCACCTTTTCTCTCTCTAGGAAACCTCACGGACTCCTCTCAGATGCCCCATGTTAATCCATGCACACCCATAAAAAAAATTCTTTTAAAATGGATGACACAGTGTGGAAAGCATGTGCAGGGGATAAGGTTCAAACCAAACCAACCACTTGAATTCAATATTCAAGTGGTCTCCTTATCTTCATCCAATGCCACCTCCCAAGTGGATGACATGCAGAAGGAGTCTCCTTTCGCATGCCCACACCTAGAATGCACAAAAATGTGCATGAGAAAAATATGAAGGAGGCGTGGGATTTGGATAAGGATGTGATGGTTAAGTGGTTTCAACCAAAACAATCTAAGTTGAATTCAAAATTCAACTTAAATTTAAACTAGTCCAACCCTTAGACCAAGTCAAAGAGAGATAAGAAGAGGGCACTTCTACATGAGAAAAAATCAAGTAAAAAAATGAGAGGCATGGAAAAATGTGAAGTGGCGCAAGGAGAAAACAAGTTTGAAATTCAAACTCATTTTGACTTGGTCAAAATTTGTTTCAACCAAACTATTTTAACCAGACCATATTAGACTAGGTCAAACCTAATCATATTAGATTTAATCCAAATTAGTTAATTTTTAATCAAATTAAAAATTAATTAGGTTCAGATTCTGATCAAATCAGGATCGAAACTCCCAAAGTGATTAGGTCATCTTATGACCAGATCAGATCAAACTCAATTGAATCAAATTCAATAGGACTTGATCGAATCCTCATCGCTTAATCAAATTGAGCTAATCAGCAATCAGATTACTAATTAATCCTTCAAAAATATTAGAGTTCTAATCGAGTGTGTGTCGGGACAATAGAATCCCATCAACAAGAAACTCATGAAGAGTTCCAAACCAGTGGGACTCTTGAATCCAGTGTTCCAAATGAATGGAACTCGCGATCATAGAGTTTCAGACTAGTGGAACTCTTGATCAGAGAGTTTCAGACAAGTAGAACTTTGAGTCCTAATCTAGTAGAACCCATAAAGGTAGAGTCCCAGTCTAGTAGAACTCCTGGTCATAGAGTCCCAGTCCAGTGGAACTCTTGATCAGAGAGTCCCAAACAAGTAGGACTCTGAGTCCTAGTCTAGTAAAACCCATAAAGATAGAGTCCTAGTCTAGTGGAACTCTTGATCATAGTGTCCTAGGTCATCAGGACTTATGATCAACCATTAGATCGAGTAGGAACTTCTTATATGTGTGATTCCATAGATTCGATTCCTAAGTCGGTAGCATAAGAACTAATTTCCTGTCGATGTGACCATCTAGCAATGGTACCAGACATCTGGATAGATCAAAAAATTACAATGCAACAATGATGAACCTGTGGCATATAATTATTGTATAATTCATTCTCTTGACCTCGATGCTCAAAGGATGATCTAGGGTTTACTGTCAATCCTAAAAATTCATCCACATTATATTTTAAAATTTAGTGTTCATCACATGGACCATCCCGATCGAGGATTTGCTAAATTGAAATACAGTGATGCACTTGCTCTAATACTTGGAGGGATCAATCCCATCTTAATACACACACCGACTTCATAAGTACTTGACTGCACCCAATAACCTTCCATCATTGAATTAGAAATTCAAGTAGTCCAGTATCTAACTACAGTGCATTGCTTATAAGTCACCATGGTAGTCTCAAATCTAAGAGACACTTATACTCATATCCTTCATGAGCAACTCTTGACAGTAGAGAGCTCCGCAATTGGATCATATTCAGTGAAATGTACCCCTACACTTCACCTGCATGCGATAACAATATCTTCATACTTCTTGGTTAAGAGGATAACCAACACTTATGACATATAATGATCTATACTCAATAAGTTGTCATCCTAAGTAACAGCGTATCATTTGGTCGCAAACTAATTTAAGGACTAAACGATAAATCCTTCTTTGTCGAGTCTAAATAGCCCTAAGGACTTCATCATAGAAGAGTTCATTACAGAAAGATGCACAAAGTGATGAAAAGATTAAAATAATAATTTTATTTATTAATAATTAAAGTATAATTATATTTAGCTTAACCATCTACAATCTAGATGATTGGCTTTAGAATATAATTCTCAATAACTTCCACTTAGACTAAAGCCACTTAGAACAATATCGAATACTCATCTTCCATTTGTGATTATCGAACTCTTTGATTCCTAGAGCTTTAGTAAAAGGATCGGCCACGTTTTTCTTTCCATCGATCTTTTGAAGCTCGACGTCACCTCGCTCCATGATTTCTCATACAAGGTGGTAGCGACACAGAATATGTTTGGTGCACTGATGTGCCTTCGACTCCTTCACTTGAGCTATGGCTCCAGTGCTGTCATAGTATATCAGAATTGGACCATCCAAGGAGGGTGCCACTCCCAACTCGTTAATAAACTTCTACAGCCACACAACTTCCTTCGCAGCATCAGATACCTCGACATACTCTATCTCGCACATAGAATCGGCTATAGTGTGCTGCTTGAAACTCTTCCAGCAGACTGCTCCATCATTTAGGATAAATATAAAATATGACATACTTTTGCTATCATCATGATCTGATTAGAAATTAGAATCAGTATATCCTATAAGTTTCAAGTTAGTATCTTTATAGATGAGCCATTGGTCCTTGGTATTTCTCAAATACTTCAGGATTATCTTCACAACCTTCTAGTAATTCTCACTTGGGTCAGACTGGTATCTGCTCACTACCCCTAGTGAGTATGCCATGTCTGGTCTCGTACACATCATGGCGTACATAATAGAATTCACTATCAAAGTATATGGTATTCTACTTATATGCTCGCTCTCTTAAGGAGTTGTCAGACTGGTATTCTTGGAATTCTCCATGTAGAACCTCTTCAGCACGGTATCAATGTACGTGGACTGAGATAATCCTAGCAATCTTTTAGATCTATCCCTATAGATCTTCATCCCTAGGATGTACGAAGCTTCTTCTAAATTATTTATGGAGAATTGAGACAATAGCCAAACCTTTATTTCCTATAATGCAAGGATATCATTTTTGATTAAGAGAATGTCATCAACATACAGTACAAGAAATACAACAACAGAACCGTTGGCCCATTTATACACATAGGGTTCTTCTCTGTTCTTAATGAAGCCATACATTCTGATTACTTTATCAAAATGCATGTTCCAACTTCGCGATGCCTGCTTCAATCCATAGATGGATCTTTGAAGCCTGCACACCTTAAACTCGTCTGTGGATGTAAAACCCTCAGGCTGTATCATATACACCTCTTCATTCAGCTCTTCATTTAGGAAAGCTATTTTCACATCCATTTGCCAGATCTCATAGTTTAGGTATGCCGCTATCGCAAGCATGATCTGAATAGATTTGAGCATTGCCACTAGGGAAACGTCTTGTTATAGTCAATACCATAATGCTAACGATATTTCTTGACAACCAGATGGGCTTTATAGGTCTCCACCTTCCCATCTATGCTTCGTTTTCTTTTGAAAATTCACTTACATTTAATGGATTTTACCCCTTCAGGTAGATCAACTAGTGTACATACACTATTGACTTTCATGGACTCCATTTTGGATTCCATAGCTTTCAACCACATATCGGAGTCAGACCTCTGCATGGCATCCATGTAGGTGATTGGATTCTCATCATTCTCATTGAGTTTGATAAGATCACCGTTCTGGATCAAGAAATCATAGTATTTATCCGATTGATGTGGTACTCTATCGGATCTTCTTGGTGCCATTTTAATAGGCTTTAAATTTGATCTTATCAAATCTAGTTCTATAGGTTCACTAGAATATGTTGGTTCTTCCATCTATCAAACTTTATTAAGTTCAATATTAGAGACAGCTGTTCCTTCACTAAGGAACTTCTTTTCCAAAAAGACTGCTCTATTGCTGATGAACATCTTTTGTTCTTCAGTAAGGTAGAAGTAATAATCTCTAGTTTACTTGGGATATCCTATGAACAAGCATTTATCGGACCTAGGTCCAATCTTTTTTGGCTGTAAATGTTTAACATAAGTCGGACATTCCCAAACCCTAAAGTGAGAGAGTGTCGGCTTACGCCCAGTCCATATCACATATGGTGTCTTTACAACAGACTTGCTCGGAATATTATTCAAAATAAAATAGATAGTTTCTAGTGTATAATCCCAAAATAAAATTGACAGACTTGTAAACCCCATCATGGACCGAACGATGTCCAACAGGGTTCGATTTCTTCTTTCAGATACACCATTATGCTGTGGTATTCCAGGAGGGATCCATTGTGAGAGAATTTCATTCTCTCCTAGATATGTCAGAAACTCGTTGGAAAGGTATTCAGCTCCTCGATCAGATCGAAGAGTTTTAATACTCTTTTCAAGTTATTTTTCTACCTCATTTAGATATTGTTTGAACATTTCAAACGAATCGGATTTATTCTTTATAAGATAGACATACTTATACCTAGATAGGTCGTCAGTAAATGTAATGAAGTAATAAAATCCACCTCTAGCACATATGTTCATAGGTCCACATACATCAATATGTACTAGACCTAGAAGCTCAGTGGCCCACTCACCCTTTCTAGTAAAAGGTGATTTGGTCATCTTACCAAGAAGACAGCACTCACAAGTATTTAATGATTCACAATCATCAATGTTAAGGATACACTCCTTGACTAACCTGTTAATCCTATTCTTATTTATATGACCGAGGCTATAGTGCCAAAGATAAGCATTAGTAATATTATCTAGTTTTTGTCGTTTATTCAATGTGTACATTACACTAATAGGCCGTGATAAAATATAAATGCCATTTCTTAATTATCCTTGCATTATTGTGACATCATTCATAATGATATCGCAATAATATTCCTTTATTGATAAACTATAACCATCTTGGGCCAAAAGCCTAATGGATATTATGTTCATCATAAAAGAAAGATAATAGTGACAGTCACTTAAAATGACACTATTATTTTTGAAAAATAGTTTAAGAGTTTCCAATACTAGGACTGAAACTTGACTTCCATCTCCAATATTAAGAAATCTATCACTATTCTCAAATTTTCTACCAATTTGAAGTCATGCAATGAATTGCATATATGAATTGGACTTCTGGTATCTAATACCCAAGTAGATGTATCATATACGGAGAAATTGCAATGTATTATTATATAACAGCCTTGACTAGCAACCACTTATTGATTTCTCCTATTCAGCCTATTTGGGTTAATAGGATAATTTCTTTTTGGGTCTGCCTTATTAGGGTCAACACTAGACTTTTTGTTCTTAGGTCCTAAACACTTACCACTATCCAATAGTGAACGAAGCGGACTAACTCTAGCTATTCTAATTATCTGAAAGAAAAATATGAAGCCTTATTAGTACTTAAATTAATTAATCCTAAAGACTTAAACTTTAGTCTAATGGTTCTTCCACTATTTTTAATGAATTGGTAGCCTCTACCTCCAATTCGAGGAATTATACTAACTTCTTAGCGGGTATTGAAATCCACATAGACTACATACGGGCTTGAGAAAAACTCTGGCTAACCTATGTGCATCTACAGATAGGTTCACAATCAATTATTTTTCCAAATAATTTTTAATATTTAGATTTTACCCTGGATGCCAAATCAGTAGGCTATGGCCTCCACTGAAAAGATTTGGTTAGGTCTAACCATTAACATGATTGACTTCGGTGCATCAAACCAATGATAACCAGGTTCGAGGAAAGCTCTAGCTAACCTGATCACCATTAAGAGAGTGCGATCTAATCATCATATGATGTACAGTAATTCTAATATCCAAATAAACATCAGGTGTAAGGCACCTCCAATGTTCACCCAAAAAATTGGACTTATTACTGTTCACCTTAATGGAAGGCTATGATTCAGTTATCCCCATAACTTAATCATTTTAAGGATCTAATAATTTAGAAAATTTAGTTTACATATGATTTAAGAATAGAAAGGACATGGACCAAATTTCTCCTACTGACTTCACCAAGTCAAGTCCTTCCATTGACTTCATCAAGTCAATAGGTTAAGACTAGGATCAATTTAGGTCCATGGGCACCTTATTCAGTCTTACTAATTGAAATCAGTCAAACTGATTCCTAATGACATGGGTCAGTCTGAATCACCAAGTGATCTAATCAAATCCCAATCGACCATGTCGGTCAGGTAAGTGAGATCAGTGAAAGGGATATGCCATTAACTCGTCAAAGATCGAATTAGTGCGAGTAGCTCCTAATTAAAAATCACTGATCTAGACTGCCCAACTTACCTTAGACAGCAATTAGTTAATTAGGTTTAATCTGATCAACCTAGCAATTTCGGGCTTAACCGCGTAGCCATGAATCAAGTCCATCTTAGTCTAGTTAAAGATATAGACTTGTCCAACTACAACTATTAGAGTTGATTCTAGAGTATCCTTGATCTAATTTAATTCAACACTTGGTTAGATTTGATTAATTACTCTAGATTAATCTATTCTTTAACTAACCTTAAGTCTAACCTAATTAATGGACTTAATTCATCTAACCCTTTAACCCACTGTCTTATGATTTTGTCTTAGAATCTTTAATTCATAATTCTAGAACCTAGAAGATAACACTTAATTCTTTTAATTAAGTTTTTGGGTTGATGGATCAGAGTTCGATATTTTAAAAATAGTTTTCAAATTTTGAAAGATTTTTATTTTTTATTTTCCAAATGGGTCGACTCATTTAAAAAATGGATCGGCTTATTTCTCAAACAGCAATCTATTGCTAGTTTTAAACAGAAAACAAAACATAATGAAAATTAAACTATGAATCAACCTTTTAGATTTAATTTAAAATACATTCATATTTAATTTTTTAATTAAAATAATTTTAATCATTAAAATTCTTTCACTGTTCATCTTAATGAATGAGTTCACGATGGCATCCCTACTGCCATAAGGGATCCCCACTGAATGGAAGGACATGGCCTTTAAACCATACTTGTCCCTTATGATTGGATAGCTTGGTGGCTCATTCATTCTTGATTACTAAATTATCTAGATTAAGTATATCAAATATACTAACATTTAATTTCTAATTACATATTAGACATGTTAAGCAACCTGGCTATGATACCATTGAAGAAAATCGAGCAGGATAAAAGCATGCATTTTTAAAATAATTTTGAATTATATAGCAATAAAAGAATTAGATTAATCTAAAATTAATCTACTGCATGCATTGATCTAATCAAATAAACCCTACTCAAGATCTAGACATGCTAATATATAATTTGAAATTTAAATGTGGTCGATCAACAAATCAAATCTACTGATCGATATGAGTTCAAAACTTGATACCTGTGCACGGGTAGCTAATCTCCATAATCTAAATTCATCAAAATAAATCTCTAGTATCGCACTGTAGCCGCATACTTGTTCAGCCTCTATGGTTGATCCATACGGAGTTCTTGGTTCCGACCAGATCCACTGGAGTGCTAGCTCCTCACTGGGGCCTTCGATGGCTGATCGCAATCGATCCAATCGATCATCTTCTTTCTGATCTCTCAAACACTCCAGAAAATCAAAACATAGAGTATGAAGGATGATGAGTTAGTATCTAAAGTTTGGTGGTGATCGGATACTCACAGCACTCGATCTCTCCATCCGAACCCAGGGTCCCAACCCAAGGGTTTTGCACTCACCTAGAAAATCCTGATGCGCCGGAAACCCTCTCGCACCCTCTCTCGTTGGAGTTTTTTTGTGAAACAAATTTTCACAGGTCAAGGACTCTCCCTTCTACCATTACCCACTCTCAAAACCAATTTTTAGATAGATGACTAAAGAGATAAAAATTAGAGAACTGGTGTGAGAGAGAGTAAGGGTGCAAGAGAACTTTTTTCTTACGTAGAAATTTTCTCACGCCCCAAGAAAATATGCCCACCTTTTCTCTCTCTAGGAAACCTCACGGACTCCTCTTAGATGCCCCACACTAATCCATGCACACCCACAAAAAGAATTCTTTTAAAGTGGGCGACACAGTGTGGAAAGCGTGTGCAGGGGATAAGGTTCAAACCAAACCAACCACTTGAATTCAAAATTCAAGTGGTCTCCTTATGTACATCCAACGCCACCTCCCAAGTGGATGACACGTAGAAGGACTCTCCTTCTTCATGGCCACACCTAGAATGCACAAAAATGTGCGTGAGAAAACACAAAGGAGGCGTGGGATTTGGATAAGTATGTGATGGTTAAGTGGTTTCAACCAAAATAATCTAAGTTGAATTCAAAATTCAACTTAAATTTAAACTAGCCCAACCCTTGGACCAAGTCAAAGAGAGATAAGAAGAGGGTGCAGATACTTCTCATCTACATGAGAAGAAATCACGTAGAAAAATGAGAGGCATGGAAAAATATGAAGTGGCGTAGGGAGAAAACAAGTTTGAAATTCAAACTCATTTTGACTTGGTCTAAATTTATTTCAACCAAACTAATTTAACCAGACCATATTAGACTAGGTTAGATCTAATCATATTAGGCTTAACCCAAACCAATTAATTTCTAATCAAATTAGAAATTAATTAGGTCCAGGTCATGATCAAATCAAGATCGAAACGCTTGAAGTGATTAGGTCATCTTATGACCTGATCGGATCAAACCTAATTGAATCAAATTCAATCAAACTTAATCAAATCCTCATTGCTCAATCAAATTAAGCTAATCAGCAATCGAATTTCTAATTAATCCTTCAAAAATATTAGAGCCCCAATTGGATGGATGTCCGAACAATAGAGTTCCATCAACATGAAAGTCCTGAAGAGTTTCAAACCAGTAGGACTCTTGAACCCAGTGTTCCAAATGAATGGAACTCATGATCACAGAGTCCCAGATCAATGAAACTCTTGATAAGAGAGTTTTAGACAAGTAGAACTCTGAGTTTCAGTCTAGTAGAACCCATAAAGGTAGAGTTCCAATCTAGTGGGACTCCTGATCATAAAGTCCTAGTCCAGTGGAACTCTTGATCAGAGAGTTCCAGACAAGTAGGACTCTAAGTCTCCATCTAGTGGGATCCATAAAGATAGAGTTTCAGTCTAGTGGGCTCTTGACCATAGTGTCCTAGGTCATCAGGACTCATGATCAGCCATCAGATTAGGTAGGAACTCCTTATGTGTATGACCCCATAGGTTTGATTCCTAAGTCGATAATATAAGAACTGATTTTTTGTACCAATCGATGTGACCATCTAGCAATGGTACTCGATGTTTGGATAGATCAAAAAATTACAATGCAATAATGACGAACCTGTGGCATATGGTTATCGTATAATTCATCCTCTTGACCTCGATGCTCAAAGGATGATCTAGGGTTTACTGCCAACCCTAAAAATTCATCCACATTATATTTCAAAATTTAGTATCCATCACATGGACCATTCCGATCGAGGATTTGCTAAATTAAAATACAGTGATGCACTTACTCTAACACTTGAAAGGGTCAATCCCATCTTGACATACATACCGACTTCATAAGTACTTGATTGCACCCAATAGCCTTCCATTACTGAATTAAAAATTTAGGTAGTCCGATACCTAAGTACAGTGAGTTGCTTGCAAGTCACCATGGTGGTCTCAGGTCTAAGGAACACTTATACCCATATCCTTCACGAACAACTCTTGACAGTAGAGAGCTCCGCAATTAGATCATGTTCAGTGAAATGTACCCCTACGCTTCACTTGTATGCCATAATAGTATCTTCATACTTCTTGGTTAAGAGGACAATCAATACTTATGGCACACAATGATCTACACTCGATACGTTGTCGTTCTGAGTAATAGCGTATCATTTTATCGTAAACTAATTTAACGGCTAAACGATAAATCATTCTTTGTCGAGTCTAAATAGCCCTAAGGACTTCATCACCAAAAAATTTATTATAGAAAGATGCACAAAGTGATGAAAAGATCAAAATAATAATTTTATTTATTAATAATTTAAGTATAATTATATTTAGCTTAACCATCTACAACCTAGATAATTGGCTTTATGATATAATTTTCAATACCTAGGTCGTCCCCTGCTGAAATGAGCTATTTGGCATGCTATCTCTGTGCCAAGGGTCGATCTCAGGATTGATCTCTACTGTTCCAAAGGTCAAAAATACAGAATGATTGATTTTCTGGATTCTATCTTAGAGGTCGATCTCTGGCATAGAGGTCGACCCATGAGTCGATCCCTGTGATGAAATTTTTTTGCAATAACTAGTTTTATCCCATTTTGACAGCTTTTAATACTTTCTTTAAGATCTCCAATGGCTACAAATCTTGTCTAGGATTCTCTCCTCCATCCATTGAAGATTTAAAAGGATATAATAAAGAGAGAAACATAAGAGATTTCATATTATTCAATTAAGTCCTAAGCAAAAAGTCCTCTTTAAGAAAAGAAGCTTTCATTTTCAAGTTCACCAATCTCTCAAGAGCTTATTCAAGTCTCCAACAACCTTGATAGAAATCAAAAAAGCTTCTCCATTATTATGAAAAGCATTCTTAAGATTTTATTTGCTCATTAAGGGAGCTAAATTTATATTTGATTGTCATTAACTCTTATACTCTGCTTTATTATTTTGATTCAAGTTTTAGAGGAATTTCAAAACTTGAGAGGATTGATCCGAGCCTTAAATTGGAGTGTGTACGATTGGTTTGTATCTAAAAAATAAGTATGCTAGCTTGAGATAGCTAGGATCGGAGGTACCGACATTATATTGTAGTTGAACACGTTTAGTGGTTTTGAATTTTCAAGTAGGAGCATGGAGAGTGGATGTAGGTGCAAGAAAAGCACCTAACTACTATAAATCTTTATTGTTTGTGGTGTGCTTGCTGTCTCTCTTTTCTTAGTTTACTAAATTCTCACTTTCTAATCTTTTATATTTTTATCTAATCTAAATTATTTCACACACATAACTTGCATATTATCATTCAATCTTGATATTTTTAAATTAGTTTTAAAATTTTAAAAACCCAATTCATGTCCTCCTCTTGGGTTGCATAGCTGGGCAACAAGTGGTATTAGAGCCTGGCGCTCTAGTCCTACTTTGATTTAACCATCTAAGAGCCAAAGATCTATGGCTATCCAAGTTAATATTTCTCTAGCCGAAAGGCAGTCCACAAATCAACCTCCATTTTTCAATGGGTCAAACTATATCTATTGAAAAGCTCGGATGAGAATATTCATATAAGTACTTGACTATGATATGTGGCGCATCATAGTTAATGGACCACACACATCCACTAAGATAATTGATGGTGTGGAATCAACCAAATCTAAAAGAGAATGGGATGAGGTTGATAAGAAAATGGCTCAACTCAATGCAAGAGCCATGAATATTTTATATTATGCTTTAGATGCTAATGAATTTAATCGCATTTCAATATGTATATCGGCTAAGAAAATATGGGATAGGTTAGAAGTAACTCATGAAGGCACTAATCAAGTTAAGGAGTCAAAAATTAATATGCTTGTGCACAAATATGAACTTTTCAAAATGGAGCATGATGAGTCAATAACTGAAATGTTTACTAGATTTACAGACATTATAAATGGTTTTAAAAGTCTTGACAAGTCTTATTCTAACAGTGATCTTGTGAGGAAGATTTTTAGATCTTTGCCAAGAATATGAAAGGCTAAAGTGACTGCAATCCAAGAAGCCAAAGATCTGAATGTTTTACCCTTGGAGGAGCTTCTAGGATCACTAATGATGCACGAGCTAAGCATGAAACAACATCAAGAAGAAGATGTCAAGAAGAAAAGACAATAGCCCTCAAATCCATCACTCAATAAGATGAGGAATCCAATGAAAAGAAAGATGAAAAACAAGATGAAGAAATAGCCCTCATCATAAGAAAGTTCAAGAGATTTTTAAAGAAAAAATAAGGGATGAGGAAGAGGCCATCTACCAAAGAAGAGCATAGCAAGAAAAAGGATAGGGAGCAGCTCCTTATTTGCTATGAATGTAAAAGGTCGGGGCACTTTAGGTCTGAATGTCTTTAACTTAAAAAGATTCCTAAGAAATATAAGAAAAAGACTATGGTGGCAATATGAAGTGACCATGATGACTCAAACTCTAAAGAAAAAGAAGCTCATGAACAAGCCAACCTGTGTCTTATGGCACATGAAAATGAGGTAAGTATTGAAATCTCAAATAAATTTACATTCGAAGAACTTCAAAAAGCCTTTTATGATTTAGTAGATGATTTAAAGAAATTAGAAACTAAAAATAAAGATCTAAAATTTAAGAATCAAGTCTTGCTAAAAGAAAATAAAATTATCATAAGTGAAAAACTAGTTTTAACTTAAGAGAACCTAAATTTGAAAAATAAAATCGACAAGCTAAAATCGATAGTTAAAAAATTTATTTTAAATTCAAATAAACTTCATATGATTCTTGAAAATCAAAAGATCATTTATGATAAGATCGGCCTAGACTATAACTCTCTAAAAAAATAAAAATTTTTAAAAAGTATTTTTGTAAATTTATAAAGCAAAAAATTTTTAAATATTACTTGCTTTAAATATGGTAAACTAGGACACAAATCTTATACACATTTCTTTAATAATTTAAATATAAAAAAAAATATGGATTCCAAAAGGAACAATTATGACTAATCTTAAAGGATCCAAGAAAACTTGGGTATCTAGAGTAAGAACTTGATTTTGCATGTAGGTATGTCTTGCATCCAAAAAAAAAAATCGAAGATGGTATCTTAATAGCAGATGCTCAAGACACATGATCGATGATGAGTCTCAATTTATCATGCTTGATGCTAAAAGTGGAGGAATGGTCACCTTTGGAGACAATGACAAAGAAAATATTATCGATATAGGTAACATTGGTATCACTCCCTCTAAATATATTAAAAATATTTTATTAGTAGATGATTTGAAATACAATCTTTTAAGTATTAGTCAACTTTGCGACAAGGATTACAAAGTTATTTTTGAATCTTCATGATGCATTGTAACTAGTCCTAATGATGATGACATTAAGTTTGTTGGACATAGACATGGTAATGTTTATATGATAGATTTGAATAATCTTTCTATGATAAACATGCAATGTCTAGTAGCTATGAATGCCAAAATTAATGAGACTAGTTGGCTTTGGCACCATAGACTTGCACACATTAGTATGCATTCACTTTCAAAGCTTATAAAAAAAAAATTAGTTATCAATTTATCAAAATTAAACTTTAAAAAAGATAAGATTTATGATACATGCCAACTAGGTAAATAAACTAGAGTTTCATTCAAATCTAAGAACATTATTTCAACTTCCAGGCCATTGGAACTATTGCACATGGATTTGTTTGGTCCTACAAGAACAACAAGCTTAGGTGAAAAATGTTATGATTTTATAATTATTGATGACTACTCACATTTTACATGAATTTTCTTTTTGGCATACAAAGATGAAACTTTTCATGTTTTCTCAAAGTTTTACCAAAAAATTATAAATAAAAAAGAATTTTCAATTCAAAGCATTCGAAGTGATCATGGAACCGAATTTGAAAATTAAAACTTTAAAAAATTTTGTGATGAAAAAGGAATAAGTCATAATTTTTCAGCACCTAGGACATCCCAACAAAATGAAATGGTAGAAAAAAAAATAGAACTCTAGAAGAAATAGCCTGTACCATGCTATGTGAAAGCAACCTTCCAAGATACTCTTGGGTGGAAGTAATTAATATGATATGTTACATCTTAAATCGTGCTCTAATCAGACCAATTTTAAAAAAAACATCTTATGAGCTTTGGAAAGGAAAAACACCTAACATTACATATTTTCATATTTTTGGTTGTCGATATTTCATTTTGAACAATGATAAAGAAAAACTAAAAAAATTTGATGCAAAATCTGATGAAGCTATTTTTCTTGGTTACTCCTCTTCTAGTAAAGCTTTTAGAGTATTTAATAAAAAAGTCTTAGTAGTGGAGGAGTCAATACATGTTATTTTTGATGAGACTAATGATCTTCTATCAAGAAAGGGTGAGGATATTGATGATGCAGATCCTCTTATAGAAGGAATGAAGAAGATCATCCTAAAGGATTCAACAATTCAAAATGAAAAGGATCATGAAGACAAGAAAGAAAATGAGGGTGAAGGACAACAAGAACAACCTCAAGGTATAAATAATCTTCTAAAAGAATGGAGGTATGTTCATAATCACCCCAAAGAACTAATTATTGATGATCCTATACATGGGATAAGAACTCGCTCCTCACTTAGAAATGCTTAGAATCATTTTACTTTTATTTCTCATTTTGAACCTAAAACCATAGATGAAGTCGAGAAAGATTATAATTGAATAAATGCAATGCAAGAAAAATTTAATCAATTCAAAAGAAATAATGTATGGACCTTAGTATCAAAACCTAAAAACCATCCAATAATTGGCATAAAATAGGTATATAGAAATAAATTGGATGAAAATAAAAATATAATTAGGAATAAAGCAAGATTAGTTGTAAAGAATTATAATCAAGAAGAGAAAATTATTTTTGATGAGATCTTTGCACCTGTTGCTAGACTAGAAGCAATTAGATTTTTATTCGCTTATGCATGCTTTATGAATTTCAAGTTATTTCAAATGGATGTTAAAAGTACTTTTCTAAATGAATATATTATCGAAGAAGTTTATGTAGAACAACCTTTTGATTTTGAAAATCATGCTTTTTCAAATCATGTTTTCAAATTAAACAAAGCATTATATGGTTTAAAACAAGCACCTAAGGCTAGGTATGAAAGATTAAGTAAATTCTTGCTTAATAATGGATTTTCAAAAGGAAATGTAGATATAACCCTTTTAATTAAAAGAGAACATGATGACATCTTAGTAATACAAATATATGTTGATGATATTATATTTAGATCTACTAATGAAACTTTATGTTAAGATTTTGCTAAGCTCATGTAGGAAGAGTTCGAGATGAGCATGATGGGTGAACTAATGTTCTTCCTCGAACTTTAAATCAAACAAACAAAGAAAAGAATCTCCATCATCCAAAGCAAGTACACAAGAGAACTACTTAAAAGATTTAGGATGGAGAGCTCTCAAGCCATTGGTACCCCCATGAATCCATCATGTAAGCTTGACAAGGATGAAAGAGGTAAAAATGTTGATACAAAGCTTTATAGAGGCATGATAGGTTTTTTATTATATCTAACTACTAGTAGATCAGATATCATATTTAGTGTTTGTTTATGTGCATAATTTCAATCTAATCCAAAAGAATCATATTTAAATACTATAAAAAAATATTTAAATATCTAAAAGAAACTCAATCCATAGGTTTATGGTACTATATGAATTCACCAATCGATTTAATTGGATATTTAGATGCAGACTTTGATGGATGTAGATTAGACAGAAAAAGTACTAGTGGAACTTGCCAATTTTTAGGAGTTAACTTAATCTCTTGATTTAGCAAGAAGCAAAATTCGATAGCATTGTTTACAGTTGAGGCCAAATATATTGCAGCTGAAAGTTGCTGTGTACAAATCTTATGAATTAAGCAATAATTTGAGGATTTTGGTATTAAACTAAACAAAACTTTCATAAGATATGATAATACTAGTACCATAAATCTATCTAAGAATCCAATCCAATACTTTAGGTCAAAACATATTGAAATAAGATATCATTTCATAAGAGAGCATGTTCAAAATAATGATATAATTCTTGAATATATTTTACTGAAAAATAATTGGTTGATATTTTCACTAAGGCTTTAAGTGAGGATAAATTTTATGAAATTAGGAGAGAATTGGAAATTCTAGATTCTTTTGCTTAAATATCCTTCTTTAGATTCTAACTTATCCTCTACTAATATTTTTGGATCATACCTTGAGACTTAATTTCATTACTTTAAATCAAAAATTATCCATCCTTCTTATCTTTTTCTTGACTATAAGAAGAAAAATTATTTTTAAACTTAATAAGAAAAATCATGGATAAACAATTATACTTTATTTGTTTCATGAATTTATTTGAGCATTCTAATAATTTTGATCATTTGATTCATTTTAAGCAACTATTTGTATTTTACATATTTTGATCATATCATTTATTTTTAGTATCAAGAAATCATTTTTTATCTTAAAAGAGGATTATTGATGAATATTCATGCCTTGTTTAGATTGATTAATTTTAAAAAATAAATTTAAGAAAAATACTCTTTTTAGGTCTTTTGATATTGATGTCAAGCAAAATATTTCAAAGAAGCTATTAAAATCAAATATTCAAAGAGGACTTTAGTTTTTAATCAATTAATATCAAACAGCTTAACATTTATCTTATATTTTATTGATCTTAAAATATATATATATATAAATAATAATAAAAATAAAGAAGAGATGATCCCTAAAAAATTGAATATATCTTATAATTTGCTTTGAATAATCTATGTAAAATCTTTAATCTTTGAAATATTCCATCTCTCTTGAATCTTTGAAGTTCAAAATAATTTTATTTAATGTATTTATTTTATTCAAAAAGAGGAAGATGTGTTTTTAATCCATATTATTCATAAATAGAATTAAAAAAATATTCATTCTAAATTTATTATATTCTTTCAAAATGGAGAAAGAAAGCTAAAATATAAATTTATCCAATAATAATTATGAAAAAAAGAGGAAGAAAATATTATGTGATGAATTTTCTAGTATTTACTCTTAAAAAATAAGGAAAAGGATGTTTGTTTATTAAATATTATCTAATTAGCCTTGACTGAATATTCTAATTAATTTGAGTTAAGGACAATGAATTTTGATTATTTTATGATCCTTTTAACTTAAGCCTTCATGTGATTATTCAGTTTAAATTTAATTATTTTGATTGCCAAATCATTTTTGATAACTAATTGAAGTTAAAACTAATTTGAAATATATTCTCACTCCAAATAAATTAATTTTGATATATACTTCTAATTTTGAAACTCATTTAAAAATATGAATATAATACAGAATTTTAATATGCCTTTAGAAATCTTTGTAAAATTATTTTTGCTCTGATACTATCTTTGTTTTGCTCAATAAATTTTTGATATATATCTTTTTCGAGCTTAATTGACTGAAATTTATTTAAGAAAAGAAAAGAATGACTAATGAATTAAATGTTATGCTTGATTCCACTATTCAAATCTTTCAAAAGCTCTAATCCTCTTAAAACTTTAAAAGTATATACTTGAAAATCTGTTCAAAGAATCATATTCATTCAAAAAAGGGGTGAGCCTTTGATATTTGAATTTAAACTAATTTTTTTGTAAAGAAAGAAATTTTGAATGATAAACTTTTAAAGGAGAGCTGATTCATTTGATTTGATTCATTTTTTTTTAATTTTTATTTTAATTTTTTGAATTTGATACATCTATCGTTTGACACACTCCATCACATCTCTGATTCCTCATCTAATTTAGATGCTTCTAGCCGTAATCTCTACTAAATCTAGTTTAGTCATCTTTGTATTAGGTTATAATCTAGTATCTCTTAGTTATTTTTACGAGTTGTTGATCAAGTCATGGTTGGTTATATTTTTTTTTGGATCTAACTTATGGCATTGGTACTATTGGCTGCTTGGGTTATGAATAGTTGTATCCATAAATTTTGTATATTTTGATGGCCTAACTCTCATGAATGCTTTTTGATATCTTTAAAATATATATGTTTTGATGACTTGATGTTATAATTTATTATGTGTGGAATGATAAATTTGAATGTAAATATGTGTATATAAATATGATGATGTCATTTGAATGATGTGAAATGTAACCTCTATGAATTGGCTAAAATTCCATTATGATATGCTGAAAACACTGTGTTGTATATAAGCAAAATGAAAGTTTTGTTATAAACTCTTATTCTAATAGAAAAATATATGAAATAAATTAAGGGAAAGGCTTTTCTTTTTGAATTTTAAATCTCTTAAGATCTTACTTGATGATGTCAAAAAGAGAGAGTAAAGTAAATAAAATTAGGCTATAAGCAAAATTGAAGTAAAATTGACAAAAGAAATAAGTAAGTCAAGCACTTTTGCAAATAATTTGAATGTCTAACCATAAGTGATCTTCAAACTATTCTTTATGCAATATTTGTCAAATAACTGAATATGATATTCTAGTAAGTGATGTAGGCTTCTACATGCTTTATGTTTTGCTTATACTCAAATATTTTATCATCATCAGAAAGGAGAAGATTGTTGCTCCAAGAATTGATTTTGATGATTACAAAGTATTTGAGGGGATTACTAATATATTTGGCTTAAATTTTTTTTTTTATATTTTAGAAATAAAATCATAATTTTATCAAATTTTGATCTGAGAGCCTCAAGAGCAAGAATAGAAGATTTCTGATTCTTTGGAGGTAGTTTCATGATTTTTGGATGCATATTTTAAAAGAAAATCAAGTTTGAAGCAAAAGGATCGACCCCTAGATCGTCTCCTACTGAAATGGGTTGTTTAGCACGCTGTCTCTATGCTAAGGGTCGATTCCAGATTTCGAAGGCCAAAAATATAGAATAGTTGATTTTCTGAATTCTATCTCAAAGGTCGACCCATGAGTTGACCTCTGTGACAGAAATTTTCTGCAACGACTAGTTTTATCCCATTTTAGCAGCTTTTAATGTTTTCTTTAAGATCTCCAATGACTACAAATCTTGCTCAAGATTCTCTCCTCCACCCATTGAAGATTTAAAAGGCTATAAAAAAGAAAAAAATATAAGAGATTTCATATTATTCAATTCAGCCCTAAGCAAAAAGTTCTCTTTAAGAAAAGAAGCTTTTATTTTCAAGTTTACCAACCTCTCAAGAGCTCATTTAAGTTTCCAACAATCTTAAGAAAAATCAAAAAAGCTTTTTCATTATTGTGAAAAGTATTCTTAAGATTTTATTTGCTCATTAAGAGAGCTAAATTTGTATTTGATTGTCATTAACTCTTATACTCTACTTTATTATTTTGATTCAAGTTTTTGGGAGATTCTAAAACTTGGGAGGGTTGATCCGAGTCTTAAATTGGAGTGTGTAGGATTGGCTTGTACCCAAAAAATAAGTATGCTAGCATGGAATAGCTAGGATCGGAGGTACCGATATTGTATTCTGATTGAATACATTTAGTGATTTTGAATTTTTAAGTAGGTGCTTGGGGAGTGGATATAGGTGCAAGAAAAGCACCAAACCACTATAAATCTTTATTATTTATGGTGTGCTTGTGCTCTCTCTTTTTTTAGTTTACTAAATTTTTGCTTTTTAATCTTTTATATTTTTATCTAACCTAAATTGCTTCACACACATAATTTGCATATTATCATTCGATCTTGATATTTTTAAATTAGCTTTAAAATTTTAAAAATCTAATTTATCCTCCCTCTTGGGTTGCATAGCTGGGCAACAACCATCTATCTATATTGGTCTCCTAAATTTTTATAAAAAGCTTGAACTATTTGCCACTTAAACAGACCATGGTGTGGACATTTTTTAATTAATTTTTTAAGTCTCTCTCATAACTCATGAATTTGTTTCCTTAGAAGCTGAGCAAATCCAGTGATAGCTCGCCTCATTGTGTTGGTTCAGCCTATGGAATAAAATTTCTTAAGAAATTTACTTTATAATTCAACCCAAGTTTTGATTGATCTTCTTATTGTGCTAAGCCAATACTTGGCTTTATCCTTTAATGAAAAAAAAAATAAGATTAATCTAAGGACATCATTGATTAAATTTTGAATTCTCACGTAGAGCAGACTTCTAAAAATTCATCCAGATGCTTATGAGGATCTTTATTGATGTTTCTATAGAAAGATAGGAGCATTTGGATTGTAGTCGACTTGATCTCATAGTAGGTAGCATAGATATCAGATAATTAGATATAAGTTGATGAATTATAGGTAGAAGAAATAAAATATTTCTTCATCTACCTAGATGATTTTCTAAATTTTTCAGCTATTTAACTATTAGGTTTAATATGGTTCAGCCATTCAATTTTATGATTAGATTCAACTAGGTTAGATAAAGTGCAATCTCCTACCGTGCATGTACTAGTGCAACCCTAATGTATGGTTCAAAATTTTTTTAAAAAATTTTATTATTTTTTATTATTTTATTATTTTTTTAAAAAATTAAATTTTTAAATTTTTTTATTATTTTATTTATTTTATTATTATTTTTAATTTAATTTAATTATTATTATTTTATTTTATTTTATTTTTGGAGGGATAAAAGGAGAAGAAAAAAAGAAGAGTTCTAAAGAAGAGGTCCTAAGGAATCCTAGAGCTAAGAAGAGAGAGAAGATTAGTTTTAATTAGATTTAATATTGGTTAGCAATTAAGTTAGATAAATAATTCTAACTAAGAATTATCCTAAATCTAGACGGCTCCTAACTGTCAAGATCATCTTCAAGCCCTCCAAGTGTAAAATCAGCCAATCAACTGGCCAAGTAAGTAAATGATTGGTGAGAGTCCCTCCATTGCTTTGCCTTAGACATCAATTATGCTTGGCCAGGTAAGCTAACAAAACCAATTATAAACTACCTTCCTTCGAGCCTAGTCATCCCTGAACCACTTTTCTTAGACATCAGTTAAATTGACTAATTCTAATCCGATCTAATTCTTAGAATTTCTTATCCTAATGAGCTCGAGTTTTTAGGATCGATGTTTAATTAATTTTAAAATTAAAGGCTTAGGTCAATGCAGGATATTGGTTGGTTGTTTGTGGGCTAAAGAAGGGTGATTAAATCTTCATCTTATCTTGTTTAATGGATGTTCCCCTTAAGTTGATTTAGAGATGAATATGCACAATTATTTTTAAATAAGGGGTTCTATGCAACTAAATTAGATGCATGAAACTTAATTGAACTTGAAGAGCTTACCTTATTTCCAACGATCATCAAAAAAATAAAAATAAAAATAAAAATAAAACTAATATGATGGATGCTCTAAGCAGTTAGTATTTCTAAACATGTTATGAAGCTTTTAATTAAGTTTAAGTGGATAATTTTTAATTAATTTAAAAATAAAGTTAATAATAAAAAAAAAGATCTAGGGTTAAGGTTGATCTCACCAAGCAAAATTAAAAGTTTCCCTCCTTGCCCTAATTTGGTTCTTTCCCTTTTTCTTCTCTTCTTTTTTTCTACAAAATAAAGAAGAAAAGTTAATAAGTAATGTTTATAAAAAAAATAAAAAAATAAAAAAATATTTATAATTTATTTATAAAAATCAAAGAAATCAAAAGAAATTAATACTCATGTCCTTTCCGATAATGGTGTCAAAAATTTGATAAGAGCATGATGTTGTTGTTAAGACACCGTATTTATTAGTTTAATCTGACTTCTTAAAATAATTAAAAATAGATAAAAAATAGTGAGTCGGATCGAATCCATAGAAAAAGTAGTATTTTAGTTTTAAAATTTTTAATTTTTATAAAAAAAATTAAAAAATTAAAGTTAAAAAATAGAACTATAAATAAAAAGTAAAAATTAAATTATGTAAAAAATTAAACTTGGTACTAAGATCTACTAGTTAGATCTTAGCATCTACTTGCAATAAAAATATAGTGCAATTAAAATAAAGAACAAGAATTTAAAGAGTATAAAAATAAAATGATAGAAATAAAAGATTGAAATTTAAAGAGTAGAAAATAAAATTTGCATTAATTAAAATTTAATTTAAAGTTTAAATATATGAAATTTAAAAAGAGCAAAAAAGAAAGAAAAACTAAAAAAGATGTGATCTTAATCTCAGATCGATGTTGGCATGAAGATGGCATAGAAGACAGCTCTTCCTCACAGCATCCATTGCCTTGAAGCAACCTTTAACCCAAGCATAGCTCCTATCCTAGATTATAGCTTTTTTTTGACCAGATTGATTTGATTGTCTGGTATCCTTATTTATAGAGTTAGGAGGGTTGGATCCTTTGTTTTTAGGTAATGTAGGATTAAAGAGGAGTTTTGATCGAAAAATATGAAGAAATCTCATGAAAAATTAGATTAAAATAGCTTCTAAATGAATTTTGTTGAGTTTCTTGAATTCTGGCTATCAAATTTTGATCAGACAATCCAAAAAATACTAAAAATCGAGTTTTAAAAGCCCAGATCAAGTTAGACTAATTTTTAGCCGTCCATTTGTGCTTGATGAAGAGAATCGGGCTGTTGAATCAACGCTGGGTGCTTGGATTAAAGTCAAGAGCTTTTTCTACCATCGGATCATCGCTTGGAACGCGCACGGCTGTTCGGTCATGCTTAAGAAACTGATTCAAAGAAGAAAAAATTTTTTGTCGTTCGATCTTGATTTGGGTGAAATCTAGTTGCCGGATCGAGCTCTGAAGCATTTGGAGTCGTTGGATTGCGTAGATGGAAAGCTAGAAAACTAAATCAGAATAGAAAAAAATCTAGATCGTCAGATCTGGACTGCAATCAACCTGAGCCACACGATCGCGTCATTACTATAGCCATGGACTATGTAGACCGGGCACATTTGAAGATCAGACCAATCAGCACGCAATTTGGCTTATGAAATTACCAGTTTATTCTTGTACGATGCGATGAATTTTCTATAAATCCTTTGGCGGTCTTGGTCCACCATGTGGCAGCGTATGATTCGCTGCCTTCTGCTGAGCTGATGGTCTATACCTAGTTCGTGGACTAACGGGTTGGCTTATATGGCTTAGTCGGCTTGAGTCCGCACAAGCTGGGATGCGCTCGGCTGAGCTGAATGTGGTGGCTTGGCTAGACAAGCCGGCTGAGCCGAAATATTTTTTTAATTAATTTATTTTTCTTTAAAAATTTATATCTGATCCGTTTTAACTTCGATTTGTTCCAAACTTATTTCATTACGACTAGAAAAATGAGCTCTTTCCATTGCTAAATATATTTTATAAAATAGATGAATAAAAATATTTAATTTTTAAAAATAAAAATAAATAAATTAATAAATTATTATTTTTAATAGTGTTTTTATGGTATTTACCAAACTTTCCCTTCTTTCTCCACATGAAAGTCTATTAGACCCTACTCATTCACTACTGAGTTTAAATTTAAAAATTCTTGAAACTTGATCAAACAAGCCTAGATTCTACTTTAAAGACGACCTTTCCTAATAGCCTAGGGACCTAGTAAAGGAATGACCAATCTGGGGACTTCACTCTCCATTGGCTAGTCATTTGAGAGGTATTTCCTTTTTCTTCCACATCATCCCAGAAAGAGAGAGAGAGAGAGAGAGAGAGAGAGAGAGAGAGAGAATTCTTCCCTGTGAATACTTAGCCTTCGAGGTACTTTTTGCATATGACAAAACAAACGGCATCATGCAAGGGGCAAAATAAGAATAGTAATGTGTGTGATTCTTTACACATCTTGAGGCACAACGAGTTTCTAAGCCAAGTGGATGAAATTCATTTTCGTACCTGGACCCTTGAGTTCTCCATGATGGATTGGTGTCTTGATGCACCTTGCGGTGTGCAGCCACTTGGGAGACTTATGATAGTTCCTTTCGAAATGATTTAGGATGCAATATAATGCACATGTGATGCACAATTGAACAATAAATTTTAGAACATAACAGTAAAATCTGGTAACTCTTAAATCAAATTTATCTCCTTTTCATGTGTATGTTGTACCTGTATCCCATATGCTTCTCACTCACCTGGCTCACCCACCTAATGCATAGACCAACGACCACTATCGACAAGGGATGAATTGTTTATGATAGAACACGGAAGGCTAGCTCATGATAGGGGAACTGGTTGCAACCATGGGTTGACTGGTCATGAGTGACTTTTTCACTTTTTTAGATAAAGAGTCCTATCCTAATGATTGGTTCCCATGTGGAGGGTGTTACTTCATTTTTACTAACATGTCCATGGAGTGTGCATGAAAATAAAGTAATATGTTGATCACAAATAAGAATGTCATATCATAATAGAACAAGCACTTGTACAAGAATCAAAAGAGCTCTCCACATAGATGCAATCTCTCTTATTCTCTCCCCTCTAGATTAGGAGTTAGGTCCCCTTCACTTTCAAGGTCGAGTTCAATAACACCATGATGAAAGCCTATTGACGGAGGAGGCATCCTTTGTTAGATGCTGGTCAGCTTTCAGGATTATACAATTATCAGGAACTTAGGTTCTTGAAGAACTCTCTTGTCGTCCTCTTTCTACTTGCAATTACTATTTGATGTTCCTTTTTCTGTTGAAGCTAGTGTTGGATCTTAATGACTTGTGCTTTAGTAGACATTATAGCTTGGTCAAGTACATCACTCAAGCAATATGGACCTAGAAGTATGATAAGAAAAGGAGAAACATGCCTAGCATACTCTAAGCTCCTTCGCCCATGCTTGTGTGGTCGTTAAGGTTAATCTCTAGCTTAATGGCCTGAGAGGCCTCGGTCAAAAGATGCTCCTAAGCCATCTGAGATGCAAAAAACTTAACCCCTAGCTTAGAGATCAAGAAGCCTAGATGATGACTTAATCCTTCACTTCCTTCATGGCTGCTCTGCCTCCATGAACTTTCCACCGCTTTATCACTGTCTCCAAGGTCACTCATTCCAGCTCCTCCAGTTATGACTAGAGGGAAGCATTAAGCCATCCCCTCAGCTCAACCAGATGCTACTTATACTCGTCCCTCACATGCCCAAGACCATCACTATGGTTGAATGTTGAGGAGAAGGACCTGACATGAAAGGAAGGATGCAAAGTGCTAGGCTTTGGACAAAAAAAATGAAGGCGTTTAGTCACATGTCAGACAAAAAGAAGGCCTCAAGGATTCCATTCAGCCTTGATCTTGACAACTCAAAATAGGCTCCGTACAATATCTCTTGGCCCTTCAAAAGCCTCCTAGAGGTGATCTACTGATGCGTCCATTTTATGCTCATGGACAATTCTTGGATCTATTACTTGCAACAACTCAAAGGGAGTTAAAACATCTATTGAAAAAGACATCACTTATAGGCCTTATGGATTAGACCTGTCCCTCCATCAAAATAGCCGATGTAGCTCTAGCATTGCCCTTGAGAGTGGGTTCGTTGGTGGCTCTATAACCCTAATAAGAAAATTTTAATCCCCATATAGACTCTGGTAGAACTAGAATTGGTTGGAGAACTTCACTAATTAGGGGAGGAAAGTCTCATCACTGGTGCTCTAGGGATGGTGCACCGCATTGCCCATCTAGTCATTGAACTAGGACCCAAAATGCTCTGTTAGCTCTAGATCCCTTGCTTGGCCCCTGGTTTGGTAGCTATTTTTTTAGCTCGTTAGATGGAACCGGTTGTCGAAGTCCTATCTTCCTAGTAGCCTAGCTAATCGTATTGGGGAACACAAGCAAAATGTCATGGTCGGAATGTACTCTCCCTTTTGACATTATAGGGAGAGGAAAGTATGGGATTTTATTTATGATTTATCCTGCTTAAAGGGTTTAAAAAAATTATTAAACTATTACTTGATTTAGGAGTTGATTTTTGCTTCTCGAGAGCTCGTTAAGATCATGAATGTATATGTATGCTTTACTACCTACAGCCATTGTGGTCTATGTGTGTGATTCTAGGAAGCTTTCTTAACCTCCAAAGTCCAAACTCTAGCTTTCTACATGCTAAGCGGATGTAATGCTCAAAGGAATAGATTTTATTATTATAGATTTAGCCTTCTTCTCTTTCTCTCTTCCTCTCTTTTTCTTGGAGAACAATCCTCCCATGTTTTTTCTGATTTTCAACATGATGTAACACTCGTCCCATGCCCCTTAAGACCCCTTTTAAGTAGTGGATACCTTAGGGTTTTGTGGAAAGTCCAAACTAGGAAACTACCCAATATTCTAGTCAAACTAGAACACTAGAGGGAAGGAGATGGTGCCCATCCTAGTACCTCCCCTTGCCTTGAGTATGGACCCCCCTGGAGGGAGTTCAGTTTCTTTCATGCTCAAAAGAGAGAGGTAGGATAGAACACAAGGAAATATGGGCGAATCGTAGTCTAGCAAGGCTTGACATGGTAAAATTCCTAATCTTTCTTGACCTGACTTGATCCAACCTAATCAGGTTCTTTTAGGCCAAATTTAGGCTTAATTAATTCTTCAATCATATCTTATCTGATCTAATAAATTAATAACTATTAATTAGAATCCAATTCTAATTAATCATTGGAGATAAGTTGCACACGTTTGACACGCTCCTAGGGTGGATTAACTCAATCTCCTTTCATCACTCTTTATTCGCGCATAAACTTTATTCTTGTAATGTGATTCCCATTATTCTAGTGTTGCTATATGTCCATTAAGAATATAATCACTATCAAATCCTTGGTCATGCAATGTCATGAACTACCAAGATCTCAAGAGATGTTAGACACATTTAGATAAAGTTGTTCTTGAGAAATCTTTTTACAAAATAATTAGTTATTAAATATAATGACTTTGACAAATCAATTTAACTATTTTTGAAAGTATAATAATTGCCTGGGCCCTAAGACCTTGTTTGAACATTAGTCTGGACACAATGCCATATGATGATTCCCTCTTTACATAGTCTAACTTTCACTTGCATCTAGATCTAGAAAACTAGCATGCTCTTTATCAAGGACATAGTTCAGGTACTATGGTCAATGCATGGGTTTGGCACTAAATTTACTAAAATCCATAATACTATTATATCTTTTAAGTCAAGTATTACTTGTAAGCCATACACTAGTTCATACTTCAATACTTGACAATAATTTTTGAGATAGATTGCTAATTTTGATCATTCAATATGACAACATAGTCAAGTGTCAGTACAAGATCACCACCTAAGAAGAGAAAGAGTTTTATATAGTCATCATACACTTTGATAGCCATATAGTATGATGTTCAATCTCACTAAAGCTGTTTATGGTGCTTTGAATGTTTAGAAATATCAATCCTTCTCGTGGTAAACAAATTAGCCATTTTTATAATTTCCACAGACCACTTATGGACTCTTTTATAACTTAAGTCTTATGTGTGACAGATACATAATATTACTTTGGTGATCATGCATATAAAATATTGATGTATTATTTCAATTAATGTAGAAGATCACATGCAAAGAGCTTTTAGGGCAACCATACTTTAGTATGCAAACTCCTTATCCATGTTGGGCCTTGAACTTGTGAGTCCATTTTGCAAAGAGAAAGAAGAATCATTCGGGGTTGTAATTTCATAAACTAGTATCAAACTCTTTAAAGTTGGACTATGATCTAGGTGTAGCTAATAAGGTTAATCATTGGCATTACTTATACATGTAAACTAGTTTCCTTTTGGGCCTATATCACAAGCCTAAATATGATTATGAGATTACATGCCACAAGACTAAATATGGTTCTGAGCTTTGTCACATGGCTAAGTGTGGTCACAATTATAAAGATTAAGAAAACATTAATGATTTATATGATTTCATGTTAAGGAAAAACTAATTAATGGTGCTCATAAATGGTTTTATTTATTTAACTATTTAATCTCTCTCTCTTTTTTATTATTATCTTTTAAATAGTTAAAATTATTGATAGCTTATAAAGTTAGACTGAATTTGCTTAAATATTTTAGAAAAATATATTCCTAAGTGATTTCATGGATTTGTTATTTAATTAATTATTTTATTACCAATGCTTCATCCAATTAGTTAAGGTAATTTGTTACTTACTAGGTTATCAAGCCAATCATATTAGTTTTCTCTCCTTTATATATCTAGAGGCATAGAGACTGTCAAGTATTTTTATAAAGCACGATTAGATGCTAGCACTAATATGGACCAAACTTGTTTGTATACTTTCTTTATTAAAACTTGAGATGTTTTTTCTTAAGTTATATTGAGTACTAGAGAATTATTTGACTTCAATCCTATAACTTAAATGATTTTACAGCTATTGAATGGTTTCTAATTTTTTATTAAATTATCATCGAAGGTTTATTTATCTCTAATTTTGTACCTTTGTTTGTGCATATGTTTGTTGCATTATAGTTGAATTTATTTGCAAGTTAAATGTCATGCTTATAGCGCTATCTACTATGAGCATCCAAACATTGTCATGTTTCAACCTTAGGGTCCTTGGGTAGGTGGTGTGATAAAACTAGTATAGCAAAACTCAATTTTATCTTTTTAATTAGGTCATTAACTAATTTTATTTATTCAAAAAATTCTATTATTCCTTTGTGGGTGGATACTCGTAGTGAATAATTACCACTAATTACCACTAGTGAGTCCCACAACTATTAATCTCTTCTTGATGCACTTGTTTCTCTATGATGCTCAAAAAGATAGCTAGATTTCAATTTTCCATTTTCCAAGCACAAATATGTAGGAATGCTAGATTTTGTTTAAGAAGGGGCAAAGAAGTAGATGATGGCTAGTGGTTTCTAAGTTGTTAGAACAGAAAGTTCACCCACAAATTGATGACCATTTCTTTTGTGCATGAAGGTTTTCTTTTATAATTAAGATTTTGTGTTTGATGACATTTTTTTACTCTTAAGAAAGCCAAAATTTTCAAGATGGAAGTAGCTATTACTCTTGAAGTATTGAGAAAAGACAAGAACTTAATCATAAGTAAGCTATATATGTTCCATCAACGTATACAAATATCATTAATAAGGTTACAAGATAAGTTGCAAGGATTTGGAAGAGAGAATTAGAAGTCCTAGAAGAGGTTTTATCCAAGGTTTGCTATATCGATAATAGGACCCATAGTAGTTGGCTGGTGGTCCAATACAGTATTGAACTATTGCGGCCAATTCTCTGATGCGCCTGTCACTGAAGGAAATCACCTGAAAAAATAAGTCCACACTGATTAGAATATTTTTCGGTGGAGATCCTCTGATGCCTAAGTCAGTGGAGGATTGGTGAATAGAATCATAAAAGTTGAATTAGATAGAGTTTCAGCTCAGAATTCTCTTACCAGAGTACTCAGTTTATCCTCTTTTTATAAGCAAGCACAATAGTAGCTGTCTGTAATAGTTGAGAGTTATGGGGTTCCATGTATTCCGACATCAAGAGGGTAGTTAATGCCCACTAAGTGATTGTAGAGGAGCCATTATACATATTCTCCACCAGAAATATAGCTCTTGCCGACCATATATATGTTGGTTGTCCTGATTATATATCGGCAAACTCGATCATATATCGTAACACCAATCATATGTCAGTAATTAACTGGTATTCTAATTAGTTGACGGAGCCATTCAGTTTGGAGAGTTGGTCGGAAGTCAGCCGACAAAAGATCAGCTGATAGTTGAAGGTCGGTGAGACGATTGATGTTTGGTTGAGAAAAAAATGACCATCGGTTGGATGGCTGATTGATGATCGGTCATCTGAAGGGTTGGCTAACTTATAGTCATTTATCATAAGTCAAAAATTTGATATGGTCCTTTAGTCAGATGTGTCATTCTCTAGTCAGTGAAGCTGGTGTCATATATATATATATATGTATTATTGGTGCAGAAATCTATGAGGACACGGGAGGTAGCTGGAGTTGGAAAGATGGGGCCATCGATGGGACCTGCAAAATAAAGTCCAAATCGAAGGTGGATAGCTCTGATAAGATCCTCCGATGTTCAAGTCAATTCTCTGGCCAACTGAAATGGAGTGCTCAGAAAATAGAAAAATAGAATAATGGAGAGGAGAAGAGAGCTTAGAGAAAAATATATCTGAAGGATCTCTTTTATAGATGAAGCATGTAACAAACTGATGGTGATAGCTGTAATCATCTAATAGTGGATCGCTCAGGCCATGTGAAGTTTGTTACAGAGGATGAGTTATCGTTTATCGTAACCTACAGGTGATTGAGATCCATTTATTAGAATTCAGACATAGGTTGAAGATTTTAGTATATGCAGTGAACTTGTAATTAGCTAAGGTCTATTAAGATAATATCTAGTGGTTTCAAGGAGTTCGAAAGCCTTCTGAATCATGTGCAGGTAGGTGCCTCTTAAATTGAGATCAGAAGTACTGTGTCCTATCCTTTGTGGAGCAATTATTATGAATCAGTGGCTTGACGAGGTCTTTTGGATGGCTCCAGCTATCAGGTATAACATGGGCTAAGTAGATCCATGACTGACTGAAAAAAGCTCATTCTGAAAGGTACTTGAATGGATCGGCTAGAGGAAGCATGACTGAAAGAAGTACGTCCAGAAGCAGTCTGCCTAGAAGAGGTGGCGTTGGAAGGAGCGTGACTAAAAGGAGCGCTGTCGGAAGGAGTGCGATTGAAAAAGTTCATCTGAAAGGAGTCCGACTAGAAAGAGCATGACTTGAGGAGTTTGGCTGGAAGGAGTTGTTAGATATGTGTGCCCTAGAAGCTAGAATTGGCTGACACTTGTAATACACTTCTAGGAGCAAAATTATAATTTTAACTATAAATAATAAAATAGATTATTTTCTATCACATATGCGTATTTAGTGTCTATGATACATCCCTTGAGTTAATGGTAATGGTAATTCTTATTTTCAAGAGCTGAAAATTTAAGACAAGAATTTTCATTATTAACCCATAAAATGCTCCTAACCATAGGATCATCATGAGGATGATGATTGATCAGAAAGGTTAGTGTACAATCGCTTCTTTATAGTAGATGAGTCTTGAGTCTACGGTGTAGAGACACCAGAGCGAGAGTACAGGTACTCGTTAGAGAATGAGGGCACTGAGCGTGACCACCTCGAGTAGTCATAAGAAAGTCTACCTTCTCGTCGATGACTGACTCGAAGCTGCAGTGGTGTGTCTGGTTCTTTGACCTGAGGTGCATCGGTAGTTCACCTTGAGGGTGTTATAGTTTGACTACACCATGACTCGATCTCCTAGCCATTTGGAATCCTGAGGTGTATGTTGGCTATAGCATGTTCATTGTAGGAATTGGATTGCACCAAGATGGAATCTATCTACCTCGGTAGGATGAGGAGCAGCCCTATGATGATCATGAGAATCAAGTCCATAAGCCCATGGCCATGGCAGAGAGTGAAATAATAGAAAGAGTTTCTATTAAGATTTTCACATCAGGACTTGAATCGAATGATTAAATCATATGATAGAAATTAGGGTTTGACGAGTTCACCTTAACCCTAATCTGATCGGGGCTCAAGATAGAAGAACTTAATCACACAAGTAGCTGCACCAAGAGGTTCATTTTCAGTTTTGATGGGTTGCCACCATATACTGCTAGGTGTCACTGGTAGATTTTGGGAGCAATTAGAATGATTTAGATGATCGATCATTCTAGTTGTCTGAATTAGAAGAGTTCTGATCCATCGAAAGGAGTTTCGATGATATTAATGATGGAGATCATGACATATCCTATTACCATATAGAACTGAACCTAATTGGATCACACAAATAAGGATTTAGATCTGGATATCATCAATTGGACTAACCTAGTTTAATTGATTTAAATTAGATTCAATTAGGTTCAAGAAAATCATGCTAGCACATGATTAAGCCTAATATTCTCTTTCTATTATCATTAAAAGTTATCTCGACTGAGCCAAATGTATTTGTGCTCACTCAGGTACCTTTACCTGATCTGACCTGGACACATGATTGAGCCTAACGTTCTCTTTCTATTATCATTAAAAGTTATCTCGACTGAGCCAAATGTGTTTGTGCTCACTCAGATATCTTTACCTGATCTAACTAGAGTTTGTCCAGATCAGAAAAGAATTGTCTTAATTTATGAGATAAATTTGAGACAACACCTACCATTTTTCATCACCTGCTAATTCTTGTTCTTTAACTTTGGTCAAATGTTGACCTTTGATCCTTGGACATCTGCCCATGTGTCATGCATCCATAGGAGAGATTTATTGACCAAGTCCACCTACCATTTGGCAGGCAGATGGAGGGTGCATGCCTAGGATGGCATGCGCCCTATGTGGATAAACACTAAAGTCCCATACGGATGGGACTTCAGGTTGCTTCTTGGATTCAACTTAGGTGACCCTTACCTATAGATTTTGATCAGTCTCAGGTGCCATCTAAGGATGAATCTGTGGGGCTCTCATCTGATTGGATTAGATGATGTCATCCTATCAATCAGATTTAGATCTGATTGCACGAAGTAATGCAATTGGTCGGAATGATGCAGCACTGCATGGCGTAGCAGGATCTATAAATAAACCCTACCTACGCCCAACTTTGTTAGAGTTTCTCTTAGCCCATGCTCTAAGGCTGCCCCTCTCCCTCCTCCATGCCATCTTTTGATCCTCTCTCTCCTCTCCACGTTTAAGAAAAATTGAACTTCAATTTGGTGTGATCCAGATAAGAAAAGGCTGACGAGAAAGGAAGAAGGCAGCACTGTTGCAGAGACGATTGCTGATCTTCAGAAGGAGTTTTGAAGATCCTTCAAATTAGATCTAGATCTAATTTTTGGAGATATGATACAAAAGAAGAAGATCTCTAGATCCAACCTGAGTGGAGATCGGTAGAGGTCAGGTACTTGCGTGGCTAGATCCAGAACCTCAGACAATCAGCAGGATCATCAAAGGATAATCGGATTACCCAAAACCAAGGTAACATTAATTTAGATTTAATTTAATTTAATTTTTTTTATCTATTGGATCATAAAATTAGATCTTAAAAGTATCAGATCTAATTTGAATTTAAGAGAAAAAGTTTAAAATATGCCTCTCGATCCAATCATATTTGAACGAACCTGATCCAAAAAAATCATGATTTTTTCTTCAACTGGTATCAGAGCCTAGGTTGCATAAAATCTATTTAGATCTGATTTAATTTGATAAATTAGTGATTTTAGATATCACATGAGATGTGATTAGATTTAAAATCAAAAAATTAGAAAATTAAAATTAATCAATCTAGATCTAAAATGTATGAGATACATAACTAGACTAGGAATAGAATTGTTCTATGTGTAGTCTAGTATAATCATAATTTTTATTTGATTAATTATAATTTTAAGATCTATTTATTTACTATTTTTTAATCATATAAATATTATAATTACTCTAAAAATAGAAAATAAATTAAATATAATTTGTTCATATGAGATATGATAGTTGTGTTTAGACTTTGTAAAATAGTTCTACAAGATTTTAATGGATCAAATAAAATTTTTTAGAATTATAGATAATTAGATCAAAATCATGATATGATACATGAATGTACGCAAAACATGTTTAAGATCAATTTATATGAATATGCTTTGTTAGATATATGTGCCCTAGAAGCCAGAATTGGCTGACACTTGTAATACACTTCTAGGGGCAAAATTATAATTTTGACTATAATCAATAAAATGGGTTATTTTCTATCACATATGTGTATTTAGTGTCTGTGATACATCCTTTGAGTTAATGGTAATGATAATTCATATTTTCAAGAGTTGAAAATTTAAGACATGAATAATCATTATTAACTCATAAAATGCTCCCGACCATAGGATCATCACGAGGATGGTGATTGATCCGGAAGGTTGGTGTACAATCGCTTCTCTTTAGTAGATGAGTCTTGAGTCTACGGTGTGGAGACACCGGAGCGAGAGTACAGGTACTCGTTAGAGAACGAGGGCACTGAGCGTGACCACCTCGAGTAGTCATTAGGGAAGTCTACCTTCTCGTCAATGACTGACTCGATGCTGCAGTAGTGTGTCTGGTTCTTTGACCTGAGGTGCATCGGCAGTTCACCTTGAGGGTGTTATAGTTTGACTACACCATTACTCGATCTCCTAGCCATATGGAACCCTGAGGTGTATGTTGGCTATAGCATGTTCATTGTAGGAACTGGATTGCATCAAGATGGAATCTATCTACCTCGGTGGTAGAGGAGCAGCCCTATGATGATCATGAGAATCAAGTCCAGAAGCCCATGGCCATGGCAGAGTGAAATAATAGAAAGAGTTTCTATTTAGATTTTCACATTGGACTCGAATCGAATGATTACATCATATGACAGAGACTAGGGTTTGACGAGTTCACCTTAACCCTAATCTGATCGGGGCTCAAGATAGAAGAACTTAATCACACAGGTAGCTGCACCAAGAGGTTCGCATTCAGCTCTGATGGGTTGCCACCATATACTGCTAGGTGTCACTGGTGGATTTTGGGAGCAATTAGAATGATTTAGATGATCGATCATTCTAGCTGTTCGAATCAGAAGAGTTCTGATCCATCGAAAGGAGTTTCGATGATGTCGATGATAGAGATCATGACATATCCCATTACCATACAGAACTGAACCTAACTGGGTCACACAAACAAGGGTTTGAATCTGGTGATCATCAATTGAACTGATCTAGTTCAATTGATCTGAATGAGATTCAATTAGGTTCAAGGAAATCGTGCTAGCACTCGATTGAACCTAACGTTCTTCTTTTACTATCATAAATAAGTTGTCCTGACTGAGCCAAAGGAGTTTGTGCTCAATCAGAGGCCTTCATATGGTCTGACTGGAGGTTGTCCAAGTCAGAAAAGGTTGTCTTATTTTGTAAGACATTACCTGCCATTTTTGGTCACCTGCCATTTCTTGTTCTTTGACTTTGGTCAAAAGTCTACCTTTGACTGGTCAAATGTTGACCATTGACACTTTGACTTTTGACCACATGTCATGCACCTATTGGAGAGCTGGTGGGGGCCTTGTCCCCCTGCCAGAACCTGGCAAGGAGGAGGGCGCACGCCACCCTTGGCGTGTGCCCAAGTTGGAGGCGCCTAGGAGTCCTTGTTGGACAAGGACTCCATCTCCTTTTTGGATTCCAATTAGAGTTCTCCTAAGAACCAACTTTGACTGGTCTTAGGCACCCTCTAAGGAGGAATCCAGGGGACTCTATTCCCACCAATCAGATTTAGATCTGATTTCACAAAGGGTTGTGATTGGTTGGGAAGAAGAGGAGTTGGATCACAGCTAGTCTATAAATAAGACCCTGCGCCCAACTCAAAGAGTATTGAAAAATTGAAAATTTCCCATGCCCCAAGGCTGCCTCTCCCCTCCTCCTCCATGCCAAACCATCTTCTCCCTCTCCTCTCCACGTCCAAAAGGAGTTTTGGATTCTTGGTTGGTGCGATCCAGATCAGAGAAAGGCGATTAAAAGCTAGAAGGCTGCGCTGCTGCAAAGGACGACTGCTGATCTTCAAAAGAGTTTTGAAGATCCTCCAGATCAGATCCAGATCTAATTTTTGGAGATGTGATAGAGAAGAAGAGGATCTCTAGATCCAGCCCGAGTGGATACCGGTAGAGGCCAGGCACTTGCGTGGCTAGATCCAGAACCTTCCGCTGCATTACAGGATCATCAACAGGGTAATAGGATTACCCACTTCAAGGTAAATTAAATTTGATTTAATTTATCTAATTTTATTTTAATTTATTAAAATAATAAGAATTAGATCTAAAATATCTCAGATCTGATTAGATCAAAGAGAAAAATTTTTGAAATATATCTCTTGATCTGATCAGATCTGAACGAACCTGGTCCGAAAATCAGGATTTTCCTTCAACTGGTATCAGAGCCAAGGTTCTAAAAGTATTTAGATCTAATTTTAAATTTATTTTAATTAAAAAATAAGTGATTTTAGATGTCACATGAGATGTGATCAGATCTAAAATCAGAAAAAATTAAAATTAAATGATTTGGATCTAAGATTAGAAAATATGCATGACTAGTTCTAAAATAGAATAGTTCTATAGAATAGTCTTGCATGTTTTTAATTTAATTTGATTAAATCATATTTTAGATCTATTTATTTACTATTTTTTGATATTATAATTATTATAATAACATCTAAAAAATAGCAAATAAAAATTATTTAATTTTAAATATCATATGAGATATGATTGATGCATGTCTAGACTAGTTGTAGAATAGTTCTACATAATTATCTAGATTAGAATTTATTTTGATTAGATCAATTTAAATCTAATTTTTTAGATTATTATGAGATAATTTAGATCTGAAAAATATGCATGATTCGATACATGAGATGTATGCAAAATATGCCATGATTAGATCTAATTTGTATATGAGATATATGATATAGATCTAAAACTATTTTGTAGTATTGCATGTTCCTGATTAAGGCGTTCCTCTTGGCCGTCCGGTCATAAGAATGAAGAAGGGTTTAAAGGCCCTCTCCTTCCCATTCGATGGGGTGTTCTTATGATGTGTAGGGGTGCTGCGTGTTCGTCCTTAATCAGAAATCCCAAAACTTACTTTCTGCAAAACCCTAGATCCTGAAACCCTAGGATTTATTGTGCATATTTTGTTTATGAACCCTACTTAATTAAGAAATTAAGATTATGGAAATATTAATTAGGTCTAAAATTGAGAATTTTAGATCTAAGACATATTCATAATACTGGGTTCGGGCTTGGGTAGCTCAATTAGGTCTAAGCGGTTGATCAAACCGAATCAAGAGTTGGTTAGATGGGATCAACAATGCTTAAATTGACCAGCCTAATAGGATTAAGTCTGGGTCAAGATCGAGTCACGATCAAGCAAGACCTAATTAGGCTCAGAGGTTAGAGTCTGGATTGTAGGCTAACCCAATTGGTTCTGGCTCAATAATTTGGTGTCTAAGGTAAGTTTGGCACATACGACCGACTGGTTTTTAATTGGAAGCTACTCGACCTGAATGCATTCTTGTACGAGTTAATGGCATATTCCCTTCCACCGATCTCACTTACCTGGCCATATCTGTTGACACAGTTCTGATCTGAGGTGGTCAATAATCCGAGCTAACCCATGCCACTAGGTTAGTCATAATTGTTATGACTATGACAAGTCTAGTTTAATGAGACCTGAATCAATTCTCCCTAAGAAAAGATTAAGTCTGAGGTCTTCCACCATTGTAGATGTGCGGGCCCTTCCCGGGGTTGATTGTTCTCGGCTGGATACAGTGGCTCAGTTGCACCGGAAAGATGCAACCATGTCTATTAGGCATTGGATGCTATGGGCTGGAGGATGAGTTGGGCTCAATATTTTGGATACGGTGAGAGACTCAATTAGGAATCCAGTCTATGCAAATGGTGGGTCTGACTTAACTAAGGAGTGGATCAATATTCTGGATACGGTGAGATTCATGAATTAGAGACCAAGTTTGGGTGCACCATGATTAGAGAATCATTGAACAAGAGTTGTTCACTCATTGGCTAACCCATCACCAATAACTGTTAGGTGAGGTGATGAGTCAGTTGGTGAGACCACCACCCACTAGAAATCATTAATCATGGAGATTTTTGCATCTCTACAGAGGGAGTGTAGGGATCCGAGAAAATAGTGGGAGCTAATTTATTTAAAAATAAAATTTCTAAATAAATTGGTCAAGTCATAATTACAGTATCTAACTAGAATCTTTGACTCTCTACAGAAAAATGTCTGCGTCCAACCCATTAGCACGTATCCTGGACACACATAGACTGACCGGACCCAATTATAAAGATTGGCTCAGGAACTACAAAATTATTTTGGGTTTCCAAGAAGTTAACCCATGTATTGGACCAGGACCCTCCCACCTTACCAGCCCGTCCATCCACTGAACAGAGAGCGTCTCTGAAAAAATGGATAGACGAAGATAATAAGGCCAGATATTACATGTTGGGCTCGATGTCTGATGAGCTCCAGCGCCAACATGAAGATATCGGGACTGCTCGCCAAATGTTGGCTCACCTGCAGGAGATGTTTGGTGAACAGAGTCGCGCAGCCAAATATCAAGTCACGAAATGACTTTTTAAGGCTAAGATGCGTGATGGGCAGTCAGTCCAAGATCACTGTCTGATGATGATCAAGGACATTGGAAGAGCTTGAGAAGCTCGGTGTGAAGTTAGACTTGGATCTGCAGAATGATATTATTCTGCAATCCTTGACTGATGCATATGGGCAATTCATCATGAATTACCACATGCATAAACTTCAAAATTCCTTGGCCGAATTAATGAATATGCTGGTCACCGCTGAGCTTTCTATGAAAGGTTCTAAAGGCTCAGTTCTTGCTATGGAACGGACTTCTTCCAAAAGAAAGTCTTATGGAAAGAAAAAGAAGTCTGTGAAAAAGCAGAAGGTGGAAGGAGCAAAGAAGAAGAAGGCAGAGCCGAAGAAGAAAGGCCGATGTCAAAGGAAAGTATTTCCATTGCAACAGCGACGGCCATTGGAAGCGGAACTGCCCTACTTACCTGGCCACCCTGAAGAACAAGAAGGAAGGTCCTTCTGGAGGTATGCTCGTTATTGAGTCTAACCTTACGGTTTCTTCTGCATCCAGTTGGGTGCTTGACTCTGGTTCTAGTGCTCATCTGTGCACTTCCATGCAGGGTCTTGAGGATAGCAGGAGGCTGAGGGATGGAGACATGATCCTACGCATCGGTAATGGAGCAAGAGTTGCTGCAGTAGCCGTGGGAACATACCCTCTTCGATTACCATCTGGTTTAGACTTAGTTTTGAAAGACTGTTATTATGTGCCTGCAGCTAGCAGGAATTTGATTTCTGTTTCATGCTTAGCACTAAGAAGGCTATGTGATTACCTTCTTTAAGGACCATTGTAACATTCTTTATGAAAGAAATAAAATTGCAAATGGTTTTCCTTATTAATGGTCTTTATCAGCTACATATTGATGTACCTGTTCTAACTATCGAGCAAAACGTGAATGCCAAACGACCTAGGGATAGTCCAAACGATAGATATCTATGGCACCTGAGATTAGGTCATATAGCAGAAGATAGGATCAACAAATTGGAGAAAAATGGGCTATTGAGTCCATTGACTTCCGAGTCATATCCAACTTGTGAATCTTGTCTTCAAGGCAAAATGACTAAACTCCCTTTTGTTGGACATGGGGAGAAGGGCCACAGATCTCCTTGCCCTAGTACATACTGATGTGTGCGGCCCATTTGATGTGCCGGCTAGAGGCAATTTTGTCTACTTCATTACCTTTACCGATGATCTGTCTAGGTATGGGTATGTGTATCTTATGAGACACAAGTCTGAAGCTTTTGAAAAGTTCAAAGAATTCAGACATGAAGTAGAAAAACAAACTGGAAAACCCATTAAGGTTCTTCGATCAGATCGAGGAGGTGAATACCTTAGCCGGGAAATTCCTAGACTATCTCAAGGAAAATGGCATAGTCTCTCAATGGACTCCACCAGGAACACCTCAACTCAACGGGGTTTCAGAACGGAGAAATCGGACTCTATTGGATATGGTTCGATCCATGATGAGCTTCACAGACCTCCCTGATTTTCTTTGGGGACATTCATTGTTAACTTCAATTTATCTACTGAATAGGGTTCCCTCTAAAACCGTTCCTACCACACCGTATGAGATATGGCACGGTAAGAAACCAAGTCTGAGTCATCTCAGAATTTGGGGTTGTCCGGCTCATGTCAAAAGACAACAAGCGGACAAGTTAGAGTTTAGGTCCTTCAGAGCTCGATTCATAGGATATCCTAAAGAGTCATTAGGATACTATTTCTACATTCCAGAAGACCACAATGTGATTGTGAGTCGACATGCCATCTTTCTTGAAAAATAGTTTATTCAAGATAGCGGCATTGGAAAGCAGATTAAGCTTGATGAGAAAGTCTCACAAGTACAACGAGCTAAGGACCAATTGGAACCAAATCAGGTTGAGCCAATAAGAACACTACCTCCTCCACCTCGTAGATCGGAAAGAGTTTTCCATCCCCCTGAAAGATACTTAGGTATTATTTCAGAGGAAGTAGAGAAAATGTTCCTCGTAGGTAATGGTGCTCATGGTGATGATCCCAAAACCTACAACGAGGCGATATCAGATATCGACTCCGAGAAATGGCTAGAGGCAATGCAGTCAGAAATTGACTCGATGCACTCAAACCAAGTCTGGACCTTGGTAGATCCACCAGAAGGTATAGTACCTATTGGGTGTAAATGGATCTTCAAGAGAAAGATTGGTGCAGATGGGAATGTGGAGACATTCAAGGCTAGACTAGTGGCAAAAGGTTATAGTCAACGCGAAGGCATTGACTATCAGGATACCTTTTTTCCAGTGGCTATGCTAAAATCCATCCGCACATTGCTTGCCGTTGCAGCCTATTTCGATTATGAAATATGGCAAATGGACGTGAAAATGGCATTCTTAAATGGATATCTTGAGGAAGATATCTATATGGAACAGCCGCTAGGTTTCACATCCAGTGATACTGATCACAAGGTTTGCAAGCTGCAAAGGTCCATATATGGACTTAAGCAAGCATCTCGGAGCTGGAACACTCGTTTCAATGATGTGATCAAAATATTTGGTTTCATCAAAAATGAAGAGAAACCATGTGTTTTCAAAAAGGGTCAGTGGGAGCGCTGTTGTCTTCCTCGTATTGTACGTGGATGACATCCTCCTTATTGGGAATGATATTCCCATGTTGACAATAGTCAAAATATGGTTGTCCAAGGAATTCTCCATGAAAGACCTAGGTGAAGCATCCTTTATTCTAGGAATTAAGGTCTATAGGGATAGACCGAATAGGATGCTAGGACTTTCACAGAAGATGTACATAGAGGAAGTACTAAAGAGGTTTAGTATGAAAAACTCTAAGAGGGGATTAATACCCTTCAGACATGGTATTCATCTTTCCAAGAAGATGTGCCCTAGCACACCTGAGGAAATAGAACGCATGAGCAAGATCCCTTATGCTTCTGCAATAGGGAGCCTCATGTATGCCATGCTATGTACACGACCTGATATAGCCCATGCTGTGAGTGTCACAAGCAGATATCAGTCAAATCCAGGTGAAGAACACTGGACTTCTGTGAAATGTATCCTTAAGTACTTAAGAAGAACTAAGGATATGATGTTGGTCTTTGGTAACGGAGAACTCCAAGTCCAGGGATACACAGACTCAGATTTTATGTCCGATATAGATGATCGAAAGTCGACATCTGATTCACCTTGAGGGTGTTATAATCTTTGACTACCCATTAACTCGGTCTCCACAATCAGTTTGGAATCCTGGTCCAAATATGA